>LZPO01117645.1:28837-39507 GCA_001675575.1 Neotoma lepida
AATTGAGCCCAGTGGTCTGTGAGCAATTTATATATGTGGACAGGGTTATGGGAATGCATGAATTTCTCCTAAGGAGACAGTGGAAGATGAGGCAGAAGGCTACATGACAGCCCTGTCTATCTGCTCTGCATATAAACTGACNCTTACNGNGGCCACTGGACACCAGACCAAGGGCCTCTGGTACCAATGCCATTGGGTGTTTCTTTGCACTGGAGCACATGTAATTAAAGTGTCCTAGTAANGCAACCACCCATTATTANATTTTAAATCATTATAATGATGTTTTGATTTCTAAGAGTTCTGGTTTTGGCAGAATCATGTTCTAATCTCAATTCTGTGACTATCTTCCAAAATATTTTCTAACATAATGTATTTCCATTTTGTAAGCATTATGCTAAGTCCTTTACAGAGGACATTAGTATTAAAGTCCCTCAATAATTCTAACAGACATACACAACCAACANTCTAACTTTATAAAAGGAAAAAAGTCTCNGAGGGCACAGTGCCCTCTGTGATCCCAGCACNCTAGCTGTGGCCTCAGTGTAAGGCTGTGGCAAATGAAGGATGTGACATGGCTTCTTTACCACTAAGCAAATGTGCCTGGCAGCCATCTGCCACCAGGACTTAAATCAGCTGCTGCGAACGGTGCCGAGAGCACTAGTCTTCAACCTGCTCTCCAACCCTCCATTCGGTGTCTCCTCATAGAGGTCAGTTTCTTCCAGGCGTGCCTACCTTTAAAACAGGTGGAANCTCTCAGCAGGTAACCAGCAGCCTTAGACTGAGATTCTCCTACTTTAGTTTCCCTAGTGTGAGAATGATGAAATACTGTTTTTTAAAGAATTCANATTTAGTTATTGATTTGGGGGGGCTGGCAGGGAGCATGTGTCCAGGGGTACATATACGGACATCAGAGGAAAGCTTGTGACAGTCAGTTCTCTCATTCCACCATGTGGGTTCAGAGAATCAAATTCAGGCCATCAGGCTTGGCAGCAAGCACCTTTACNGTCTGAGCACATTGCCAGCTCTTCTGTTGTTCTTTTAATGAAAAATATTTTTTTCATATATTTTGATCACGATTCCCCCCATCTCTTCCCAGATTACTCTTGCATCTCCTCCCATCCAATTTCATGCTTTCTTTCTCTCTTTAAAAAACAAACAGGCAAACAAACAAAGCATAATTAAAAAGAAATAAAAAGCGTAAGAAACACATACACGTACACTAAAATCCATAAAAACACAAAATCAGAAACCATGATACATAAGCAAAAAGATGGTAAGAGTAAAAAAAAAAAGCCCAAACAAAGCAGTATATGACAAATAAAAAAATCCACAAAAAACAGCAATGAGTTCATTGGTTGCCATCTGCTCCTGGGCGTGGGGCCTCCATTAAGTGTGGTTTATATACCCAGTGAGACTCTATTGGAGAAAACTAAGTTTTCCTTTGCAAGTGGTTGTCAGTTGGAGGTAGCTTCAGTTAGAGGCAGAAGATCGTTCCTACTTCCCCGTCTCAGCTCTGGGGCCCTGCCTGGCTTGACCTTGTGCAGGCCCTGTGCATGCTTCCACAGTCTCTGTGAGTTAGTTCATATGTGCATCAGTCCTGCTGTGTCCAGAAGGCAGTTTCCTCGGTGTCCTCCATCCCCTGTCTCTTACAATCTGTCACCTTTTCTGCATAGTTTCCTGAGGTGAGGGTTTTGATGAAGAATCCCATTTAGGCTTATTTCAAGGTTTCTCAATCTGCACATTGTCCAGTTGTGGGTCTCTCTATTGGTTCCTATAGACCGTAAGAGGAAACTTCTCTAATAATGCCCGGGTGAGACACTGATCTAATGGATATTTGTCATACACAATGATGAGCTTCAAAAAGACGTATTCATTGAAGTGCATCATATACCATGACACACACATTCAACCCCTATATCCAGCTCTTGCTTTCTCCTCGGACCTCCCACTACATCCCCCTCCTTTTCCCAAATAGTCTCCCTTTTGCTTTCACATTAGCTCTATAATTGTGTATAAAAGTTAGGATATACACACGAGAGAAAACAGATGGTATTTGCCTTAACATAATGATCTTTGGTTGTTCCATCCATTTTCTTGGAAAGGATGTAATTTCATTCTTTTTGGGGGCTTAATAGGACTCCACTATATAAATATAATACATTTTCTTATCCTTCCCATTACTCAGTCATTGTGAATAGTACCACTGTGTTGTGCCAACATATACTTTTTCAGGCATTTTCCTAGGAGTGTCACAATCAGGGTATGTGGCAATTCTAGTTTTAGCTTTGTTTAGGAAGCTCTATACTTATGTCCATAGTGGCTGAGTTGATTTGTATTACCACCAGCAGTGTCTAAGTGTCTAAGCAGTGTCCCCATATCCTCATCATCAGTGGTTGCTATTTGTTTTCTTTCTTTTTCTTTTTNAAAAAAAAATAGGGATAAGATGATTTCCTTTACTATTTGAATTTCTTTTTTATCTATTGCTTTGGCAATATATTATTTTTGCTTATTTCTTCAAGTGCTCTAATGAATATGAGTGGAGAAAGTAGATGCCCTGGTCTTATCCAGGGTTCCAGGAAATGATCTCAGTTTTTCCCTACTAGGTGAAATGTGGCTATATGTTTGCTGTATATAGCATTTATTATGTTGAGTTGCATTCCTTCTGTTCAGTTCCTTTGGGGCTTTTATTATGAAGGTGTGTTGAACTTGTCAAAGGCTTTTTTTTTATTCCTGCATCTTTGAGACAGTTGTGTGATTTCTGTTTTTTAGTCAATATGTCTTCTGCCTTACTTTATTGATTTGTGTATGTTGAACCATCCTTGGGATAAAGACAAGTTGACCACTGTAAGTTTTATCATTGTTATATATTGCTGAATTGAGTTTCTAAGTTTTTTATTGAGAATTTATTGATCCACATTCTTCAGGGAGACTGATCTATAATTCTACTTCTGCCCTCACATCTCCTTATTTGGTTTTGGTATTAGTGCAACACTGGATCTGCAAAATGAATTTGGTAGTTGCTTTCCATTTCTATTTTATGGTAATATTTGAGGAGCACTGCTGCTAGTGCTTCTTTAAGGATAAAGGTAGAAATTATTCAGACCTGTGCTTCTTGACAATTGGGAGACTTTTTTGATTACAGTTTTATTCTTCTTGATTGTTAAAGGTCTGCTTATATTATTAAATTCTCTTGACTTATTAGGCCCGATGTGTCTAGACATGTACCTGTATTTTGTAGATTTTCCAATTTATTGCTAATCTATCATTTTCACAATATTAATTCTGCTGACCAACGAGAGGTGAGATATTTCCACATTATAGTGTCTTCTTCAGTATTTTAAAGTTTTCAAAGGGTGTCCAATTAACCTCTGAATTTCATTGGTACTGTTTCCTTTTTATTAATTTGGGTTCTTTCTCTCTTTCTCTTTGTGTCTATGTCTCTCAGTCTCTCTCTTTCCTCCCTTTCTCTAGCTAGCTGGCCATCTGTGTCACCGACTCTTTTCTTTGTATTGTTCTTTTTATTTCTATTTTCTTAACTTCTGCCCTTATCTTTATTATTTTTCATTTATTAATTTGAGGTTTGGTGTGTCCTGGTTACTTGTTTATAATCTCTGGTTTTTATGTAGGCAATTTTAGATATACATTTCCTTCTTGTTGCTATTTTATTTGTATCCCACAGATTCTGGTACATTGTGTTCTCATTTTCATCTGAGTCTAGGAATTTGTCATTTCCACCCTGATTTCTTTAATGACCCATTGACCATTTGATATTATATTGGTTGATTTCCACGAGTTCATTTATTTTCTGTTTTTCTCATGTTGTTGGGCTTAAGTATTTTTGCACTGTGATAAGATGGTATATAAGAAATTATTTCAGTTTTCTTGTACGTGTTAAGCCTTGTTTTCTGATATAAAGCATGTTCTATGTTAGAGACTATTTTGTGGGCTGCTGAGAATAACGTGCATCCTGTGGCTGGTAGTGGAATATTTTGTGGATGCCTATTAAATCCCTGTTATCNACGATGTCACTGTGATGTTTCTTCACAGTTCATTGTATAGATATCTAGTAGTGAGAATAGTATTAAATCACCCACTAACATTGTGTGAGGCTTATCTGTGTGTGTTTATTAGGTAGTTCTTGTTTCACTAAACTGGGTGTGTCGATGCTCAGTGCATATATGTTTTAAATAAACCTCCCTGTCACTTGTCTCTCTTTGATACTACCTTGTAAACATGTGCAATCGTGATCTTAGGAAAGCACAGTCATGTGTCATTCAAAATCAGCAGAAAGGTTTGTCCATTCACTGAGAACAAACTCCTAGTCTTGGTACTGAAAACCAAGTCAAATCTACTTCTAATCTGTCTCTCTCTACCTTTAACCAACACCTTCCTATTAAAATTCTTACCTTCTAACTAATCAAAGNGATGACTACAGTTTCCTAGAGATGACTCTTATTTCTCACTTGCTGCTGCTTTGTCTACACTTGATTTTCATTTTAATATAAAGGATTCTGTACCTACCACTTTGGATTTGAGAGCAATACTTACCAAATAGGAAGCCACTTCCGGAAGCCCCACTCTTATCTCTTATATAGAATTAACTGGTCTTCTGAGTAAGTTCCTAAGGTATATTATACCAATAGAAGCTNCCATGTGTTTATGTATTTGTATTTAATATGTTTTCTTATACACTTAGTTATAATTCTTTTGAAGATAGTTCCTATGCTATTTTTAGTGCTTGAATGACAAGCAAAAGACCAATGGCTATTGAGTCTTATGGTAAAAACATATTGGAAAGCAGCAAATCATGTGCTCTCCAAGAGCTTCCCATGTACTCACCAAGAGCTCTGCCCTCCATAGAAAGAGAATAATGACAGCCTCGCCCTTCCTTGAGCTGTGGAAAACCTCTCATTCAACTTTGTTCCAAATGACCTTGGCCACTGTTCTGATGGCTCCTGTTCTTGGTAAGTAATGGGGGTGGGAGGGGGAACAAGCCAGATGTCACCACACCATGAATCCATCACATCACATGCTTGCCTTAAGCAATGCCTAGTGGATATTCATTTTTNACATTGTAGGGTAGAATTAGGAAAATTTGCTATACNCTCGACTAATCTAAATTCAAAGCAACTATGACCAGGAATAAATATATATTATGCGTCAGTCTGACCATGAAAATTTCCCATTGTTTAAGTGATTAGTTTATAGAATAGATACAAATAATTCCACTGGGCCATGTGAAAGATACTTAGTATTTTCTTTAATAATTCTTACTAGGGAAGTAGGATTAAGATTTTTTTCCAAAGGGTTTAATGTAGTCTCCACATTGTGATGATGTAGAGAAGCATTTTTAAAGCAGGCAATTCATACAAATTTCAAAAGCTCCAAGAGAACATAAATGAAATGCTTCCTTCCCGTCCCTGTTCTCTGAGACAGCTGATCTTGCATAATGAAATATGCTTTTATAAAGGCAGGAAGAAATATAATTTGGCATGACATAGATGACTATATTTTGAGTAGGCAGATTTAAGCAATGAGAAAATAATAAAGTTGACCTATATTACTGAATAGGAAAGAGTAGGTGAAATGTCTGTGCCTTCTTCATTATCATCATCATTATTATTGTCAGAAAGCACATGACAGTGACCATCTATTGTGTTCACTGAGATTTGGGGTAGTGAGAGTCATGATGAAAAAGAAGCATGGTCCTTGCTTTGTAAATATTGCTACTCAATGATGAGGTTCTGTTTCTGAAGATACAGCCTGTGGTGTTCCTTGTATTTGTCCAGGTGATTGTGGACCTCCACCCAGTTTGCCATTTGCTTCTCCAGTCAACCAGTTGTATGAGACCACCTTCTCAACTGGAACTGTTCTGAAATATATCTGCCATCACGGCTACAGGAAAATCAATACAAGCCATCTTGTTTGTGATGAAAATAGTTCATGGACCTATACTATGTTTTGTACCAGTGAGTATCAACCTGTATTCTCACCTGTACTCTCTCTTCTCAGAAAGTGCTCATAGAAATGTAATAAATTCCTCAAGCCTAAAGAAAACATTTGAACAAAATTGTATTAAAAATTAATATTACCTGGGCCTGGAGAGATGGCACAGCTGTTGACAGGATCAGGGTTGGATCCCGGCACTCATGTAACAAGCCTGGTGTCCAGTTAATATCTGTAACTCTAGTTCCTAGGACTCCAATGCCTTCTGTTAGCCTCCAAATTCATTGTTGTGTGCATTACACACACACACACACACACACACACACACACACACACACACACACTGACTGAAATGATTGAAATAAATATTTTTAAAGATTAACATTAACTATACTATTTGGAAAAAGGAAGTTGGGAGTGTACCATATCCTATTTTTAAAACACTAAAGATTTAAAAATTTATTTTCTACTTCCTCCTGTCTGTGAACAAGCCTAAACATTCTAAGTATGACCCACCCGTGTGTTATATTCTATATTACATTAGTGGNTTACTTAATTAAATGAAAGTGAATATAGTTTTTTTCTCTTTTTAAAGTGTTTTATAAAAATTGGCAATGTATTTATTTTTATTTTCCTAAAAATAACAATTCAATGAGTCAGGAAAAGAAACCAGCATTGGAATATACCATGAGGGGTATCTGGGAGCAGGAGTTGAAATTAATTAAGTGCCCGTTTACATTTATTTTATTCTTTTAATTTTGTACATGGATACACTGTGTCTTGGTCACATCCACTGCAATCCCTCCTTAGAGCTCCCTTTCCCCCTCCCACAGCTCTCTCTCAGCTTCAGGTCATCTTTTCTTTTCTGTAACCCATGGAGTCCAGTTATCTGTATGTGCANGCCTGTGAGTCATGACTGGCGCGTGAGAACTTACCAGTGGACACCACCCAAAGGAAAATGATTCTCCTTGCCTCAGCAGCCATCAACAGCCTCCGCCAGGGTGGAGCATAAAGAATCCCTCCCCAGCTCCATCCTGGAATTTTTTTTTTAACTGGCTTAATCTTGTGCGGGTAGCCATAGCTGCTGTGAGTTCACGCATGCAGCGGCTGTCATGGCCAGAAGACAGACGTTCACAGCCCTCTTCCCTGCCCTCCAGCTCTTTTGCTCTTTCTTTCCTAATGTCCCCTAAGCCTTAAGGGGTGAGGTTGTAGGTTGATATAAATGATCCATCTATCATGGAGCACTCTCATTCACCTGTTCTCAGTACTTTAAACAGTTATAAGTCTCTGTATTAACCACTACCCTCTTCAATAAGAAGCTTCTATGACCAAGGTGGAGAGTAGCCCAGGCTTATGAGTATAAACACAAATATTGAGAAAACAGTTTGACACATGACCATTCAGCCAAAGAATAGTAGTAGTTCTACCCTAGCACCTATAACCCCGCCCCCCATCCCGACAGTCATGGACTTTTGACCAAGTTTACAGTACCAGGAATGAATTCTTTTCTGGGGAGCAGGCCTCAGATCCACTTTATCCAGGTTATCCCGTAACAGTCATGCTAGTTTTATACCAGTGGGCAAATCTTGCCTACTGTAAGGCCAGTACTGCAGCATGCAAGGTCCAGTGCTGGGTAAGACCATCAATGTCTTTTCTCTTCCAGTAGCCTGTACAGCACATTCAGGCACCATGAAAGCTAGCCAGCAGGGGGGAAGTTCCCTGCTTTTTTGAGACTGATTTCTTTTATATCCTGTAGTCAATGTGTGTGGTGTCTTCAGCAATAGGGTCTTACCTACTACGGTTATGGTGGGCAACCAAGAGCGATGATAATAGCCTATATTGTTTCGGGTGCCTCTGGGGATTTCCTGACCAATAACTCACAGGAAGGTTCACTGAGCCTGGGCTTGAAATGTTTACTTAATAACCCACGTCTCCTGGGAACAGCATTGTCCACCCACTTAATTCTGTTTAAGCTCTTTTTAAAATTATGTTCGCTTACGAACTAGTGGGGTTTTGTAAGGGGTCTCCATACATCCTTAGTTATGGTCAATCCACTCCTCATCCCTCCTTTCCTCCCCCCACTTGCTGCCCATCCCCACTGAAACCGTTAGCTCCCAGCACACCTGTTCTTGTCTATCACATGTGTTATACTATTTCCTTACATTATATTTTTACTTGGGTTGCAAGATCATAGTTTCCCGTACAACTTCTCCATGCACACTTCATTTTGGCTAACCTTTCCCCTTACTTCTCCACTCCCATCACTCACTTGCTACTTGAACCTTACTGTTCCTATTTACTCCCCGTTTCTTTCATCACCTATATTCTACTATCATCCTCCCTAAATGCATATCCCCGTGGCCTGTTTCTAGTTTCCTGGCTTCCACATGTACTTAGACTAAATACACATGATAGAACATTTGAAGCTAGCACACACATTTGAGAGAATACATGCATTGTTTGTTTTGGGGGGCCCGGACAACTTCACTCAGCATAATTTTTCCCAATTCCACACATTTAACTGCAAATTTCAGGAATCAATTTTTCCCTACAGCTGAGTAATATTCCTTGGTGTATGTGCCACACTTTCATTATCCTCTCAGCAGTTGATGGACATTTAGGTTGATTTCAGTTCTTTGCTACTGTGGTTGCACAAGTATCTCTGCAGTAAGATAAGACAGAAGATGCTTTGGGTATATGCTTAGGAGTGGGATAGCTGAGTCATTTGGTCATCTTATTTCTAGTTCTGTGACAAAATCCAACCCTTATATCCAAAACTAAGCACTCCTCTTCCCTTAATTTTATATCTTGTGAGTATTTCAATCCACTAATCATCAGCTTAATTTTCCTCCAGAGAAACGATGCAGAAACCCAGGCGAGTTGGTCAATGGGAAAGTCGATATTACGACTGATCTTTTCTTAGGTTCAAGTATAGAATTCACCTGTGCAAAGGGGTAAGTGAGAATAAGGCAAGTTGGAAGCAATACTTTTCTTTTGATTAATTTTATAAGGAGTTAACGCATTAATGTTTTAAGAATAAAACTCTGTAAGTGTATATATCTAGAAAGTTCTTGCTTTTTCTCAGTCCCATTTATCCATTCTTCTCTGTCTTCTGATAAGAAATGACTTTGGCTAGTTTATGATTGTCTTTTTAGTATTTATTATATAAGTATTTGTTATATAAACACAACTGGGGACAAATACTTCCACCAATATCTTACCCCCCTTTTATACACTGTTACTTGACTTCTCACGCTGTTTTGAACTTTGATTTTTTTTCCCCCTCTTAACTGCATTGCTTTTTGCTGACTGTGGCTTTAGTTACCCAAATCCCTATCTTCATTTGCAAGGTATCTGGAGGTGAGCCTTTTTTGATGTATGTCCCCTCCCCCTTAAAAGATCTATGTGAGAACTTGTTTCCTCTATATCTTTCTGCCACCCGGGAAGCCTCTAGAACTCAAGCATTGAGACACCCAAACCTTGAAGCTTCCACTCTCCAGAACCATGAGAATGAAATATTTGTTAAATCATAGAGCATANTGTGAAGATAAATACATACCTAAGATCCTTGATACCCCTAATCCCACTGTTTGCTCATTCCACGTCTCTGTTGTGTGTTTACTTATGTGTACNGCATTAGTTTTCCATCGATGTGATAGAATATCTGTGATTAACAGTTTGAAAGGAGGAAAAATCTATTTTGGCCATGANTTTAGAGGGTTCAGTTTATAGTCTCTAGGCACCACCATCAAGGTGTGCTAAGTGTGTGGAGCAAAGCTGTTCACCCCTGGTGTCTTGGAAGCAAAAAAGAGTGAGAAGGGGCTAGATTTTAACATATCCTTCAAGGCCTGGCACCACAGACCTACATACTCCCGCCAGATTCTAAAATTTCCATCTCTTCTAGTAGGTCTACCACCTTGGGACCACACCTTCAACACCTGAGCCTTTGAGGGATATTCCATAACCATACTACAGCAGATAAAGTTTTTCAGTATATATCAGAGCTTATCATAGTTTACTCCATGGTCCCTGAAAACAGATATCTATGCATTTTTAATCTCATGTTGTTACATACTATTCTTGGATTCACTATTCTCTAGATATGCNATGACATATGTATATAGATTTTTCTAAAGGTTACAGCTCCAGGATGGGATGGTGTTCTACACCAGTTGTTCTCACCCCATGGGTCTTGACCCCTTTGGAGGTTGAACAACCCTTTCACAGGGGTCNCCTAAGGCCATCAGAAAGCACAAATATTTACAATACGATTCATAACAGTAGAAAAATTACAGTTATGAAGTAGCAAAGAAAATAATTTTATGTCTGAGGGTCATCACANCATGAGGAACTGTATTAAGGGGCCACAGCATTAGGAAGGTTGAAAACCACTGTATCTACACAAAAGACATACTGACATTTTGATAAAGTTTGTCAGGTGACTCTTCATAGAGTTTTAAAATTTTTATAATAAAAATGTCTATTTCTAAGATAACTTTCCAAACCACCTCTCAGAGTGAACATTTCATCAAAGTTTAGAATGTTTGCTTATTAAGGTGATAAAACCAAACATTCACTGTAATTTTTTAAATTATTTGTTTTATAAGAAATGATAGTAAGAAATTTCCATATACTGTTTTCACTGCCTCCAAAGTTATATTTTGTATGAAATAGTTCCATATCCAAACATGGAAATAAACATTCACTGGGTGGTGGTGGCGCTT
>LZPO01117646.1:2803-13641 GCA_001675575.1 Neotoma lepida
TTTAGGCAGGGGCTCATAGCAGTTGATACTGCCCTGAGTCTGAGAACAAACTTTGGGCTTTTGAACAGTGCTGAAATTGTTGAAGACAACGTGGACTTCCTGAAGTTGCAGTGAATGCACTTTCCATTTGAGATGGTTATGAGCCCTTAGAGGCCAGAGACATATTGTTGGGATCTGAATGTGAAATGACATTTAAAGCTCTGTGTTTGAATGCCCCATCCTCTGTTGGTAGCTCTGTTTTGGACAGTTTAAAATATTGAGGAGGCAGAGCTTTACTGGAGGTGAGCCAACTGGGGCAGATTTTGAGGTCTCATTGCATGGACATACATCTTGTCTCTTCTCCATGTCCTCACTGCAGATGTGATGTGACACACCTGCCTCATGGCCCTACTGCCAGGACATCCTTGTCATGGTGGACTGCATCCTTTCTTAAACTGAAAACCAAAATAAATTCTTCCTCCATCAAGCTGCTTTTTGTCAGGTATTTGTTCACAGCAACAAGAAAAATAACCAATGCTCAAAGCAAAGACAGAAACAATAACATATCCAGTGTCTTATGCAAGCGTGTCACCATGGCTTCTGATGTCATGATATCTCTGACAAAATTTCTCAAACACTCTAGGACTTTAGGAGGGAAAGGAGAGGCTCTTCTCATTCATCTCCTTTCTAGACTCCTTTAGAACTGATAAAATTTGATTTTTTTCAATAACACTCTCCCAAANGTTGAGACTGTTAACCTCAGGATACAGATATCTTAGTCACACTGTTTTTCTTCACTCATCTGTTGACAGAAGAAACAAAGTCCAAGCTTTCACAGTGTTCTCTATCATTTTGACATTAAAGTCTGTGAGAAAATCTTCCTTCTTGTTCAACCTCCACAGTTCAATACCGTAAAACATGCCCCAAATGGATCCTTTTTCCATTATTAATGTTGATGGTATCTACTATTTGAGTNTTTTGTTCATAACCANGCTGTANTAAACTGCTTTCATGATATAACAGGCTTCATTCAACCCAGACTTACTGAAATATAAACCAAGAAGAAAAGTGCTATAAAGAGCATTTCAAAGGTTTCCNATGGGAGGTAATGGGAGATTTCCTTGAATAATTCACTTTGTCACCACCTCACATTCACCTTTTGTGTTAACACTTTATCCTAACATTCACAAATGTTTGGTCTAAAGTCTTCAGTGAGTCTTTTTGTAGCNCAAATGTGAAATGTTCCCCAGGCTCATGTATTGAATGCTTGGNCACAAGATCCTGACAGTGCCTTAGGAGGTTCAAAATTTTAGAAGATAAGACTCAGCTGGAGACAGTGGATCACTATAGGCATGACTTCGATATCCAGGTCCTCTAACTGTCTATGATTCCTGTCTGCAATGAGGCAAACGGCCTCTTTGATCATGTGCTTCCATTAGCATAATGTTCTGTCACTGGTCCAGAATCAATGTAGAGAAAGATTATAGACCAAAATGCATGAAACTAGTCTCCAAAAATAAACTTTCTCTCTTCAGTTGTTCAGGTATTTTGTCCCAGCAACATAAATTCTGATGAGCGAGACTCAGCATTAACTCTTAACTCAAGTAAATGAGCAGAACCAAAGTCAAACATAATCTGTGTTTCATCATTTTCTTGCAATAGGAACCACCACTCCTTGTGCAGTTACTTCTGTTCTTAGTATAGGCCATGGTCTTTCTTCTGACACAAAGGTCATTTGTTAGATGTCTGCCTAGAAACACTTCCCTCCAGAAGGCACAGCAATGTTTTATTAATTTGTATACTTATTATTGCAGAGTAGCAGGAATAAGATAAATGACTTCATTGTATGAGATTTANGCATGTAATTTGAATAAGCTGCTTCCAGGGGAGAATTGATTTTCAGAAGCTTGAAAAAATGCAATGGATTAAAGGTTGACTCCCCAACAAATAGTAGTTGACAGTAGGATGTCCATTTGAAAACAAAACCCTAGATGTGGACTTTGAACAAGATGGAAAATCTACCATGGACAAGAGGCTTAAATGTACTAAAGCACAGACATAAATGCTGAAGAAATAAGACCTCAGATTAATTAATTATTTCCCATATAGGACACCAAAATCATGTTCTGCAATCAATAATTAATAAAATTAATTTTCCCCAAATTAAAACTCCTACTTGATTTAAAATGCTCTTGAAGGAATGAGAAGACAAACCACAAATGGAATGAAGATATTTGCAAATCAAGTGGCTTATAAAACATATCCAAAACATCCAACAAATTCTCAGAACTCAACAGAAAGTTTGTTCATAATTGACAAATATTAATGATAACTGAACTGTACTCTGTATTAGTAAATAGGCAAACATAGCAGATTAGTAAAATGAAAAATTACATAGTGATAAAAAAGAATAGATGGATATAACATGTAAAAACATAAATATATACTAAATGTANTATAAAACAGAAAGAACTCAGACTACTATTCAATTGTAATCATGTGGTGTTGTGCCACAGGTAAATGTGGAGAAATTATAATCTGATCTGTGGTTGCTAGTATTTGAAGTCCAAAAGGATTGGCAGGATTCTAAATTGTACAAGGGTACATTTAAATTGATATAACTTTTCTATATTTTAAATATAGTGATGTTACATAATTGCATGTGTTTTTCAAAACTAAGGGAGTTTTGCTGATGTCCTGGGCAGGATCTGAGCAGAAACAATAGAGTTAATCCATGTTACAAAGGAGATTTATTAGATTAGCACACACAATTAAGTTTGGATCATCCAACAACAGCAAATGCAGAAGTTGAGAATCATGATAACTACTTACGGTGTTTTGAATGAGATGGCCCCAATAATTTTGGATGTTTGAATGCTTGGTCCTCAGTTGTAGCACTATTTGAGAGACTTAAAAGATATAGCCTTATTGGAGGAAGTGTGTCATTGGATGAAGGCTTTAAGAGTTTAAAGACTTGAACTATTTCTTTCTCTCCTCCTGCCTTTTTATGTTATTGAAAATAGACTCTTCTCTCATGCAATACATCCCAACCACAGTTTCCCTTGCCTCTACTCCTCCCAGTTACCTCCATCTCCCCCCTCCTGTAGATCCACTCCCCCTCCACTTTCTCTTCAGAAAAGAGCAGACATCCAAGAGATGACAGCCAAACAGGACAAAACAAGATACAATAAGACAAGCCAAAGTCCTCATACTGAGGCTGGACAAGGTAACCCAATAGGAGGAAAAGAGTCCCAAGAGCAGGCATAAGAGTCAGAGATCTGCTCCCACTGTTATGAGTTCCACAAAACCTAGCAGACATATAACTACAAGGAGGACCTGGTGCTGACCCATGCAGACCCTGTGCTTGCCACATCAGTCTCTGTGAGCCCTGCTTAGTTGATTCAGTGGACCATGCTCTTCTGGTGTCCTCCATCCCCTCTGACTCCTACAATCATTCCTCCNCCTCTTCCACTGGGTTCCCCAGTCTCTGAGGGGAGGGACCTGATGGAGACCTTCAGTTCAGACACTCTCTCCACATAATGTCTGGTTGTNGGTCTTTGCATCTAATAAGGAGGAAGCCTTTCTGATGCTGACTGGACAAGGCACTGATCTATGAGTATAGCAGAATATCATTTGGAACCATTTCATTGGTTTTGTTTGTTTGTTTTTGCTTTGTTATGTTTTGTTTGCCAGTCATGTTTGGTTTTACCCTACCTCTCTGAACTATCCAATCTCTGGTACCTGGCCATTCAGGCAGTATAGAGCATGGGCTCCTTCTTGTTGTGTGGGACTCAAGTTAAACCAAGTATTGGTTAGCCACACCCACAAGTTCTATGCCTCCTTTGCTCCAGCACATCTTGCAGGCAGAAAAGATTGTAGGTCGAGGGGTTTGTGGCTGGGTTTGTGTTCAGATTTTTCTTTCAGTAGTCTGCAGAGTACCNTCTTACTCCAGAGACTAGAACATAGAGATGAAAGATCCATACTGGCACCAGCTTGACCTCTCTATGTTCAACGAACTCTCTGGATGTTGTCCTGGGCAATTCAAGCTAGCTTTTCCTGTGTCATGCTTTCAGCTCAGGATCTGAGCTCTGAGATTCCTTCTCCTGTGCCTTTCCTCTGCCATCATGAGCTAGAGTCTGGAACTCTCTGGAACCATCCCACAAATAAATTCTTTCTTCTATAATTTGCCTTGATCATGGCGTTTTATCACAGTGGGAGAAAAGGAACCATTACTTGGTCCATAAGCCTGGATGTCTCACCAATTCCAATCTGGTACTAAAGGCCCAGAGGATTCCTAGAGAGTCATTGGTCTTCTGTCTATATTGGAATCTCCATAGTAGGCTAATTAATGGATAGGCTACTATTGGGTACTGAGATCAGTGAAGAATGGAAGCAGCAGTGCAACAGCGTTAACTGCACTTTTCAGCAGGCTGGGAGGGTGGACACACAAAGCCACAGCTTTCCCATTGGATATCCTTAAATCTGGGTCACCACCAGGGGTTAGTGATGCCTGCTCTGGGGCACAGTGTTCCCTCCTCACTTAATCTGAGCCATGTCTCTTAGTTGAAGCTAGGCCAAAAACTTGCATTATATGTATTATTTTCACACTATCTGGAGGGAAGGAGGGGCTACTGCCATCCCANGTAGAAGATAGAAGTTATGAATATTGCTGAATGTCACCTAAACCCCAACAACAAGGAGTTATTTGGCCTCAAAGGTCCATAGATATTTGTTTCTTTTTTTTTTCAGAATCCCTGAGTGAGGCAACATAATAACTGCAAAAATGACAAGAAAAATGAAATCCAACACTGTGTGTCTCTTGTGAGAAAGATTGTGACCACCGATTAAATCCTACTGAGAGAAAACCTAATAAAATCAAATCCAATGTGCTTCTAGATCTAACTTGAGATACAGGATCAGGAGAGGATAACACTATGCCTTCAGTATATCAGGGGGGAATTAAATTGCACAGGCAACCCAGCTGAGAGAAACTCCATAATTTTATTGAAAATGTAATTCCAATGTCAGAAGGAAGGAGAGACAAACACTACAGTTTAATGCATTTTCAGAAATAAAGTAGGTAATTACTATGTGTGTCTTGTTGAAATTTTCATTTGAACAACTATAATCTTTATATGTATTGTGCTTTTTAAAAGATAAACTCCAAGTGACATTTTATGGTTAGTAATTATTGAACAAAATTTTATTTTCAAATACNTTTTTAAGTCCAAGTTTTTTAAAAGTTATATTTAATGACTTTATTATTCAGAACACATCTTCTAANTGAATGAGCAATTATTTCTCATCTTCTATTAGGAATGTCTTTCAAAAGCACCTAAGAATTAGGAACACTTATCATCTCATCCCAAGAAATTTAATTTCCTGATTCTTATGAGTACTCCAATTTAAACACACATATCTCTATCTTTTTGAAGGACCTTCAAACCTCATGCTGTGGTGACCCCAAACTATAAAATTATTTTTGTTGCTATTTCATAACTCTAATTTTCCTACTGTTATTAATGATAATGTAAATATCTGTGTTTTCAAATGGTCTTAGGTGACCTCTGTGAAGGGGTCTTTGGGCCCAAAGGGGTCACAACCTATAAGTTAAAAACCTCTCTCTGGAGTAAAAAGAATTCTCAAAGAAGTCTTAATTTGCATGTCCTTATGGCCAAAGATGCTAAGTATTTAAAGAATATTTCTCAGAACAGCAAGGCAGCCAAAAACTCAGCTAGATGAGGGAAGGGCTCATCAATTCTCATCTGTAGATGAGAAGTTACTGGCAATTGATGGCTTCTGGGGAAGGAGACTGAGTTTTCTTCAGGGATGAGTCCCCTTTAAGGATATTCATGCTCCAGTGGATAGCCCTATACCCATGTACATAATGACAGCACTAAGTGGACTCAATTGGGTTTTTGTTTATTTTTTTATGTACAAATTTGGGAGGAAGAACTGGTGGAGGAATAAGGTTAGAACTGGAGGGGAGGGATTGGGAGTGGGCTGCNTAAAAACACATTATGCATATGTGTTAAAATTTCAAACAATAAAAAAGTAATTTAATTTATGGAGAATACTACAGAGAGAAATTAAAGTTCTGAAAAAGGCCAAGTAAATGAAAAAGTTAAAAATAGAAACTTAACAAATAAAACATGAGACTATACTAGCCTGTTACAATAGACTAATGCTTCCAGGTGAACGAAGATTTGGAAAGCTGTTCAGATAAAGACCCCAAACAAACATGGGAAAAACAGATCACCGAGCATTTAATAATGATGAGTTGTAAACACTGTATCTGAAGAACCAATCACAGCATGGAANATAGTGCATCTTCATGTATCTTCCTCCCTAGTAAGTCATATATATTTATATACATTTGAATAGTTTTCTTCTCTCACACCTCTCCTACACCAGCATATATAAAGCATGCTCATGGTGTTCAATTTTCAAATTTAATACACAATTGTCAGTCATGATCAGAACATTCTATCAGAATAATGAGGTCCATATGAGGATTCCAGTATGGACGATGGAGTGTTTTACATGAAATATCTTCNACAGAATATGATTTGACCTTTCTCAATCCCATTACTACTAGCATAGTTCAAATCTCCCTAATATTTAAGCAGCCTGACAGAATACCCCACTTGCTTGAAGCCTGGCCTCTAATCTTTATGTGTATTATTTTGTTTTTCAGATTCATAGCTCAAAAACACAAATTTATTCAATGAATATTCTTATTATGTTACCAGTTTTTCAAAGCTATGAGAATAAAGTTGTGCTGGATAGTTTTATGTAAACTTGACACAATCTAGAGTTATCTGAGAGGAGGGAACCTCAATTGAGAAAATTCTTCCATAAGACNGGGCTGTAGGCAGGTCTGTAGGGCATTTTCTTAATTAGAAATTGATGGAGGAGGGCCCTACCCATTGTGGATAGAACCACCTCAGGCAAGTAATCCTGAGTTGTATAAGAAAGGATGTAGGAAATTTGTAGGAGAAAGTTTTGTCTAGGTCCGCCAGGCCCCATGGTCCCACAACTGCTTATAAAATAATTACTTAGAGGCTTATTTTAATTATAACTGCTTGGCCATTAGCTCAAGCTTATTACTGACTAGCTCTTACACTTAAACTCAGCCCATTTGTATTAATCTATATGTCGCCACATGTTCTGTGGCTTTACCTGTATCCCATTACATGTTGCTCCCTGGGCAGCTGGCTGGCATCTCCTCACCCAGCCTTGGCTTCCCAGAATTCTCCTTGTCTGCTTATCCCGCCTATACTTCCTGCCTGGCTACTGTCCAATCAGCATTTTATTTATCAACCAATCAGAGCAACACATATTCACAGCGTACAGAAAGACATCCCCATCAAAAGGAGGCTGAGAAAGCCATGAAGAGCAAGCCAGTAAGCAGCACTCCTTCATGGCTTCTGCATCAGCTCCTATCTCCAGATTCCTGCCCTGTTTGAGTCCCTGTCCTCACTGCTTTTGATAATGTTTGTTTTATTGCTGGTAGTCATGTTGGGGGGCAGCAGGTGACGATTGTGGTTCAGGGTGTCGGCCCACCAGGAGGCAACCCCCTGGTGGATAATTCTCAGGTAGGCCAGGCCCCCAAGACCACAAACCCCAGAATGTCTTTTGCTTCTGCTATGCCTTTTGCATGCTTGCTGTTGTTCGCTCTCGCTCTCTCTCTCTCTCTCTCTCTCTCTCTCTCTCTCTCTCTGTCTCTGTCTCTCTCGCTCTCTCTCTCCCCTCTCCTCTCTCTCTCGCTCTCGCTCTCGCTCTCTCCTCTCTCTCTCTGATATCTGATAGGGTTGAATCAGGTGTGGGGAAATTCCCCACTGCCTGTAAGATAATGTGTTTATCTCATGGAAACATCCTGTTCTACTGGGCACTTTTACCTGCAAATTATTTTGAAGATGATTATCTCCCTAAGCTGTACAGTCTAATTGATAATAATAACATTAACTTATACAGAGTTTTGATGAATAAAAGTATATTCAAGGATATTTTTCACAGCTAAGGCCTATGAGTTCCACCTCAGGAGCTGCTTTAGATCAGAGCTCAGGTTAGTGATTAAAAGAACAATTGAATTCCCTGGAAGCCAGGCCTGCCTTAACTCTCTAAATACTAAAAAGATACAGTTACAAGTCTCCATGTGCATCATTCTGATGAAACAAAGCTTGTAATAACTTCAGGTTAGTTCAAATGCTTTGACAATAGCTTTAAGATGTAAAGCCACAGAAAGCAATCTAATGTCCATAAGGACACACAGCTGAGGTTAAAATACAAAGGAGCCCAATTGTTAAAGTTGATTGTTGATCAAAGATGATGATTAACTTCTTGTATCCATTCCTGCCCTCAATCTCCTGATACAAGAAACTAGTGATAGACGGGTATACACCCTAAAGATCTAAAGTACAGCCGACTGATTGTCTTTTATGNACAAAAGTTTAGGGTTGTGATCCCTCTATGATTCCTTGTAAGATTAACTTTCTAGATTAAACAATAGAATGATTGATTCTTTCTTGGTAGCTTGATATATACCTGGTCAGCAAGGGAGTTGTCTATGAAAAGATGCTTTCTGTCTGCTCGTGCTCTGTTGATCTGCAATAAGTTACTTAGACATAAATGTATATGGGATATTGGGGTGAGTGTTTTTAATCATGTAAGGGAGATGAAACACATGTTACCTGTACTCTGTAGGAATTTAGCAAAATCACTATATGGGATAGAGATTAGAATGTTGTCGGCCCACCAGGATTTTATGAATGTGTGAGTGAAATAAACCCTTTTCTTCCCAAGTTACTTTTAGTCATGGTACTTCATGACAATAATAGCCTTAACTAAGACAAAAGTTAAAAGACAATTTGGCATCCAGAGCCTTACCAGGTATGACAATGTCTATCCAACTCCTTTACCCTTTCTTATCTCCTTACTCTTCTGTGCACTTCAGTTAAGATTCCAGCATATTAGGTGTAAATGCTTACACTATACATGAAACTTTGAACTACTTGTTCCATCTTCAGGTTTCTGGTCATCTGGATAGCTGATTCTCATGTTTCTAGTCTCAGCCTGAGACTTCTGCCATCACCCTAAATGGTCTTACTCTTACTTTAAACAGATTATGTGTATTATAACTGTTCATTGTCTGTCATCCATATCTTCATGCATGTTCTGGTCAAGACTGTCCCAGATTGAGTATATTTTCAAGAATCACTGACATTCTATGAATGTCAGATGAGTTAGCATCAATAGAAATTTAACTGTCATATACATCTTTTGGGAAACCTTTCTGTCTCTCAAGATTTGAGATTNTATTATTTTAAAATTATAATTCAATGAAAGTTGCTTCAGATTAAATGGACCTTCATCTGTATCAAACCTCACATGCTGTAATAACATGCTGACAAATGTAACAACTGAAAATTATTGGTTAAAAGAAGGTGATTCTGGGAAGAAAAATAAATAGGATCCTTAAGTAAGAAGACCATCTACAATCATATGCTTCCTATTTGTCTACATCTCTATCCATTATTCAATTACTGTTTTTATTCTATTTTGCACTATTTGGGGGGTTTTCTCATAATGAAGTCACTGAGGGTCAATTGTGAGTATAAAGATGAAACAAAAGATTAATACACAGACATGAAGGTAACATTAGCACAACCAACTGAACTATCTTAATTGCCCAAATCCATATTTGGTGGAGGTGTCAATCCCTTTCTCAGAGTAAGTGTCTTTGATGGTTTATAATTTATCTCATCATTTGAGTGATTATTGTGTTTCAATAGTTCAGAAGTAGAAACTATATTTTTTTCAGAGATTGGACAGGCTCAAATTCAACACTTACATTGAAATCCCTTCCTTGTATATGTAGTCAAATCCCTTCAAATTGTTTGAATGCTTTCAATTAGTGTCAGAAACAAATGTTGACTTGGACAATGATAACTTTATATACTTGGCATCTTCCTAGGGAAACCTTCGTTTGATCTTTCTGTACATGGTTAGCTCTAAAAAAAATCATTAACACTAACAGTGAGACATGGCATCTGCATGTAGTTAGTCCCACATAAAGCCAGTGTAATAATCTTCAGAGCTCTCCTCAATGTTGGCCCACTTACAAGCTGTTTTCTTACAGAGACTTCTAGTGTTCAAATGAGTCTCTCCAAAGGTGAACATGAATTTTCTCCCAATTGGAATCACAACAACCTGTTGTGAAATGTATCAGCACTTCTGGTTCATGATCTCAAACAAAGGAATAAGTATTTCCAATTATCATGCCATGGAAGTGGAGAGAGAGTTAGGAGAAAACTCTATAAAACATTGTATAACTCAACTGAATATCCTGCCGACACACAACTCAGCATAAACACTCAGCCTTTTCATGTCATCACTGGTACATGTTATGCTGTCTACTACATCCTGGTTGACAGAGCATTGCAGATTCTGTCTGTCATTTATGAACTGTATAAACACCAAGGAAAAGTTCTTCTCTGGATGCACATGAGTGGTCAAGTCGCCAGTTTTGATGTGAACCCAGAGAATTTCCATAAAAGTTTCTGCCATGCCCCCTTCACCTCCTTATTCCTTAGACTATAAATCATGGGGTTCAGCATGGGTGTCAGAATTGCATAGAACAGAGACATCAACTTCTCCTGAAGGACAGAGGGGCTGGAGTGGGGTTGGATGTAGGTGAAAATAGCCATGCCATAGCACAGGACAACCATAGTAAGGTGAGAGGCACAGGTCTGAAAGGCTTTCCACCTTCCTTCTGTGGACTGTATCTTTAGGATAGTGGAGATGATCTGGATGTAGGACAAGAGAACCAGGAAGAAAGGTGTCATAAGCAAGACAAT
>LZPO01117647.1:21470-38991 GCA_001675575.1 Neotoma lepida
GGTTGTGGATCTCTGAATCTATTTCCATATGTCTCTGGGAGAGGGCTCCTGGGGGCTCCTCAGCTATTGGTTGACAGTTTATGCATCTCCACTAGTTTGGCTGGCCATCTCTGTATATCTTCCCATTATGATCCCGTTGCACCCTATCTTTTCAAAGTTCATTTAATATTTAATCCTTATTTCTATCTGTCCCCCTTACCTCCTACTCCTAATCTTATTGACTACAGTCCCAATAGACTTCATAGTATCCTTATTTACTGTCAACATTTTCTGAATTCTAAGGGGCCACTGTTATGATTAGCTGGGTGACAATTACATAGTGTTAGTTTCAAACGGCTGCAATTGTTCTCCCAGTTAATATCCTACTTGGGGAATACTATAGAGCTTACATAAGGCACCCAGACCTCCTGCCTGAGGAATTATTATCCAAAGTACACACTCAATAATAATTTATTCATGTCCCACTGGACACTGCCAATACTTCATCAGAATGAGCACAGATGATAAAAAAGGAGCCAAGAAAAGAAGTGACACCACATACATAACTCCCAATGTAGTGACATAAGAAACAAAATCCAAGACTTCACTCCTTCACAGAATTGTTATTCCCACAGTGGGGGTATTTAGTGAGAGTGAGTTGGATGAAATCTCAGACAGTGAACTCAAAAGAATTATTACAAATATGTTCAAAGACATAAATAACTGAATGAAATAAGGAAGGTAATGGATTATATTAAAGGGAATTTAACAAAGAGACAGAAGTAGTTGAAGAAAAACCAACCTAAATACTCGAAATGATGAAACACACACACACACACACACACACACATACACACACACACACAAGCAAACAAAACAAAAACTTGAAAGTCAAATAATTCTGTGAAAAGCCTCAGTATTAGAAGGGACCAAGGTAAGGAAAGAAATCCTGAACTTAAAGACCAGCTGCAGGAACTGAAGCAATCCAAGATCAGAGATAAAATAAGAAGGTACCAGTCCACATTCCAAAATATATGGGACAACTCAAAAAGGCCAAATTTATGGGTTAAAGACATAGAAGAAGCATCAGAAGAATTTTGTTCTAAATGCATAGAAAACATTTTCAAATGAATTATAACAGAAAATTTCCCAGAGCTAGGGAAAGAGATGCCAGTTCAGATATAGGAGTCATTTAGGACTCCAAACAGACAGGACCAGAAAAGAACTCCCATCATAACTAACACACCAAATACACAGAATAAAGGAAGCATATTGAAAGTGGCAAGAAACATCAAGTTTTCNAAACATCAAGAAATAGCTCTTATATAATATAGGCAGGGTCATCAGAATAACATGAATTACTCAACTGAAGGCTGAGCTTAAAATGATGTACTTCAAGGACTCAACAGTAACAACTGTCGATCCAGAATACTCTCCCTAGCAAAGACATCTGTCTCAACTGAGGTAGAAATAAGAACTTTCTATGATGAAAATAGACAGGACTGAAATTTGTGAGGACTAAGGCATCTCTACAGAAGCTACTTGAAGGAATTCTATGGACTGCAGAGAATATCAATTCTAGCATGAGGCAGGCCAGAGGAAACAATAATCCATGCTAGACTAAAACTAAGGAAGAGAGGAAGAGCAAACAAACCCCCAAACCCAACACTGAAAAATCAACAAAGTGGATGGAATCAATACCTAACTTTCAACAGTAATTCTGAATATTAATGATCTCCATTTCCCAATCAAAAGACTAGTAGTTTGGATTAGAAAGCAGGTTGTTACCTCCAAGAATCACCTCACCACAAAAGATAGACACTGTCTTAGGGTGAAGGAATGTAAAAAGGTGCCCAGTCAATGGACCTAGAAACAAGCAGTGTTGCTGTTCTAATATCTGATGAAAGAGACTCCACACCAAAACTAGTGAGAAAAGACAAANATGGTTACTCATTCAGATTAAGGGAGCAATCAATCAAGAGGACATTACTGTTCTAAACATACAAGGAACGAATATAGAGGTACATTCATGTGCTAGTTAGGTCTTGTCAGTTTGACACAATATTGACATAGCTAGGAAGAGGGAATATCAGTTGTGGAATTTACCTCTCTCAGATTGTCCTGTGGGAGTGTCTGTCACAATATTGACATAGCTGGGAAGAGGGAATATCAGTTGTGGAATTTACCTCTCTCAGATTGTCCTGTGGGAGTGTCTGTAGGGCATTTTCTTAATTGCTCAATATTAAAATCTAAAAGAAATGGATTAATTCCTAGATTCATATTACTTAGCAAAGTTAAATCAAGAGGAGATAAACAATTTTAACAGGTTGGTGATAAGCAGTGAGATGAAACAGTAATTAAAAATTTCCCAACTAAGAAAACTCCAGGTCTAGACGGATTCACTGGTGAACGCTACACTTTCAAACAACACTAACACCAATGCTTCCCAAACTTTTCCATAAGATGGGAAAGGAAGGGACACTCTCCTTCTCTTTCTCTGAAGCTAGTATTACCTGGATACAAATAGCAGATAAAGACACAACAAAAAAGGAAATTTTAGACCAAGTTCCCTGATGAACTTAGATTAAAACTTTTTCAGCAAAATGCTGAATTTAACAACATATTAAAAAGTTGATTCACCTGTGTCAAGTTGGCTTTATTCCAGGAATGCCATTCTAACCCATGAGCATGAGAGTCTTTCTATCCTTCAGGATCTTCTTCAATTGTCTTTGCTCTGCAAGGGTAGTTCAGTACGTGTAAATCAACAGATGTTATTCATTACATGTCTTCTTTAGGGTTTCTATTGCTGTGAAGCGAGGCCATGACCTTAGCAACTCTTTATCATCATCACCATCATCATCATCATTATTATTGTTGTTGTTGTTTTATGCTTTATACATCCTGACCACAGTTTCTCCTCCTTGTTCTCTTCTCAGTCCATCACCCTCAATCTCCCTTCTGTCCCCCTCATCCACTTCTCCTCTATTTCTCTCTAGAAGAGGGTCGGCCTACTGTGGATATCAACCAAACATGGTATATCAAGTTGCAGTATGACTAAGCACTTCCCCTCATATTAAGGCTGGATTAGGCAACCCAGTAGGAGAAGAAGGGTCCCAAAAGCAGACAAAAGAGTCAGAGACAGCATCTATTCCCACTATTAGGAGTCCCATAAGAAGACAAAGATACACAACTGTTGTTCCCTGGCTGTCAATTCTGTCTCTGTGGGTCCCTATGAGGCCAGGTTAGTTGATTCTGTGGGATCTCTTGTGGTGTCCTTGATCCCTATGGCCCTTACAATCCTTCATCTCCCTCTTCCTCAGGATTCCCCACGTTCCGCCTAATATTTGGCTGTGGGTCTCTGCATCTGTGGTTTCCTTTAGTTTCTGGATGAAGCCTCTCTGATGACAATCGGGCTAGGCACCAATCTGAGTATAGCAGAATATCATCAGGAATCATTTCATTGACTTTTTTTTTGCCAGTTGTGTTTAAATCTATCTTGGATTCTGGGCTATCTGGCTTCCAGGTCCTGGCCCACCAGACCATGTCAAAGGTGTGCTCCCTCTCATGGCATGGGTCTTAATCTGGACCAGTCATTGTTTAGCTACTCCCACAATTTCTGAGCCACCTTTACCTTAGCACATCTTGTAGGCAGGACAAATTGTAGGTAGAAGGTTTTGTGGTTGGGTTGGGGTCCCATTCCCTGCACTGGAAGTCTTGCCTGGTTACAGGAGATGGCCATTTCAGGTTCTGTATCCCCCATTGTTAGGAGTCTTAGCTAGGGTCACCTTCATAGATTCCTGGGAATTTCCATTGCATTAGGTTCCTACTCTGTCCCTGAGATGCCCTCCAACTCCAGTTGTCTCTCTCACCACACTCTCCATCTATCCTCCCCCCACCTGATCTTTCCTGTTCCTACCCCCCCACACACCTCAGATGTTTATTCTATTTTCCCTTCTCAGGAAAATTTATCATCTCCCCTTCATCCCTCCTAGTTTCATAGCTTTTCTTGATCTGTGGATTGTAGTATGATTATCCTTTTCTTTACAGCTAACAGTCACTTATAAGTGAGTATATACCATGTTTTTTTTTTTGTTATTTTTTTGGGGGGGGTCTGGGTAACCTCATTCAGATGATTTTTTTTTTACTAGTTCCACCCATTAGCCTGCAAATTTCATGAGTTATTTTTCTTTAAAAACTGAGTAATACTCCATTGTGTAAGGGCTGTCTCTTATACACATCTAGATGTGTATAAGAGACAGGTCCCGCTCTTGGCGGACAATTCCCAGCCACCAGGCAACTGGCGGAGCTGCTTTCTACCTGGGGGTCTTCCAGATGCAGCTTCCTGTGTGGCTCAGGCTCCACCCCCAGCACCACCCACACCTCGAGGGGCTGGACTCAGGCTAGTGTGCAGGCCGGCACTGGGCCGCAAGCTGCTGAACCCGCCCCTTCAGAGCCCACCAAAACACGGCTCCTCCCCAGAGAGGCCAAGACCACTCCCTGGGCCTATTTAAGCAGCATCCACGAGACTAGACGCTCTCTTCCCTCTGGTCTCTCGTCCGATCTCCTGTCTGTGGGGCCCGGGAATCACCCTGGGAGGTTTGTCAATTGAACCTGGCCTTTCCTCACTTGGCCTGACTGTGATTGCTGCCCAGAGAAACTTATCAGGTATCACATTTTCTTTATCCATTCTTCAGTTGAGGGGCGTCTAGATTGTTTCCAGTTCTTGGCTNTTATGATTAAGCTGCTATGAACATAGTTGAACAAGTGTCCTTGTGGTAGGATGAAGTGTCCTTTGGGTATACGGACCTTGACAACTCTTACAAAGGAAATAACTGAATTGGGGCTGGTTCACAGGTTCAGAGGTTTATTCCATTATTGTCATGGTGGGAAGTAAGGTGGCACACAGGGAGACATGGTGCTGGAGAAGGATCCTAGAGTTCAGTATCTGGATCAGTAAGCAGCAGGAAGAAAGAGAGATAATGACCCTGGCTTGATCATTTGAAACCTGAAAGCCCACCCCCCAGTGCCACACTTCTTCAAACAAAGCCACGCTTACTCCAACAAGGTCACACCTCCTAATAGTGCTACTTTCTGGTGGCCAAGCAATTAAATCTATGAGCCTATGGGGGCAATCCTATTCAAACCACCAAAAGACTGAAGGACAGAAATCTCCATAGATGCAAAAAAGACTTTCCCCAAAATCTAACGTCATGTTAAAAATCCTGAAAAAACTCAGAATAGGACTATATCTTAATATAATAAAGGTATATAGGTCAAACCTACACCTAGCATGTTAAATAGGGAAAAGCTCAGTGCATTTTCCCTAAAGTAAGGAACAAGACACGGGTATTCACTTCCTCCACTCATTACTGGAAGTCTTAACAAGAGTAATGAAACAAGAGAAGGAAAGAAAAAGGATACAGACAGGAAGGGAAGAAGCCAAACTATCTCTATTTGCAGATGACATAAGTCTACATCCTAAAGACACAACTGTGAAACTCTTAGAACTGACAGACACATTCAGCAAAGTGGCAGAAAACAAGGTTAACACACAAAAATGACTTAGCCTTTCTATATACCCACGACAGAAAACTGAAAGAGAAATTGGGAAAACAAATCCCGTTCACAATAGCTTTAAAAGAAGAAATAAAGAAAAAGAAATGCCTTGGAATACAGCTAACCAAGGACATGACAGACCTTGCAAGGACTTTTAAAACATTGACTAAAGACACTGAGAGATGGAAAGATTCCCATCCTCATGGATTAGAAGAAGCAAT
This sequence comes from Neotoma lepida, assembly GCA_001675575.1. Lineage (NCBI taxonomy): Eukaryota > Metazoa > Chordata > Mammalia > Rodentia > Cricetidae > Neotoma > Neotoma lepida. The sequence goes on from LZPO01117647.1 coordinate 27,227, forward strand.
ATTGTGAAAATGACTGTCTTATAGGAAGCAATCTACAGAGTCAATGGAATCCCAATGAAAATTCTGATGTCTTTCTTCACAGAAATAGAAAAACATCTTAAAATTCATATGGAAGTACAAGAGAAACCCTGACAGCTGAAGCAATCCTGAGTAAGAAGCATACTGCTCGAGATATTGCCATACCTGATTTCAAGTTACACTACAGAGCCATAGTAATAAAGACAGNATGGTACTAACATAAAAATGGACTCATAGGTCTATGCTACAGAGCAGAGGACCCAGACACAAGGCCATAAACTACAACCATCTGAATTTCCACAAAGACACAAAAGAAAAATTAGTTGAAGAAAAGAGCATCTTCAACAAATAGTGCTGGAAAATTGGATAGCTACATGTAGAAGAATGAAAGTAGATTCTTATTGCTCACTCTGCACAAAAATCTACTACAAGTGGACCATGAACCTCAACTTAAGACCAGACACAGGAATTTTTATAGGGAAAAGCTGGAGTCTACTTAAGACAGAGGCATAGGTAAGGACTTTCTGATCAGATTCTGATTGCTCAGCAAATAAGGGCAATAATTAACAAATAGGAGCTCAGGAAATGAAATACATTTTGTATAAAAAAATTGTCAGAGAGAAAGGAAACACCCCATAGAATGGGAGAAAACCTTTGCCAGTTGTCAATCTGATAGAAGATTAGCTTGAATACATAAAGAATTCAAAAAAGTTAACACTAGAAAACAAGCAACCCAATAAAAAATGGGCATGGAACTGAGTGGAGAATTCTCAAAAAGGAAATACAAATGGCTAATAGGCATTTGAAAAAGTGTTTAATGTCTTTGGCCATCACAGATATGCAAGTTAAAACTCTAAAAGGTTGCAGACATAATGTCTGCCTCCCAGTGTGGGGGCTGCTCTCTAACTCTGCTTCCTTGTGGCACTTAAGAGAGAAGTCTCCTTAGTCCTTCTGGTCCTGTGCAGCCCACAGTCAGCTCAGCATCTTCCAAGGAACCAGAGCATCTCCACTGTGTTAACTGCCTTGTCCAGGCTCACTCAGGCTGGAGCTGTGAGATGCCTCAGCAGGTAAAATCCTGGCCAACAAGCCTGAGTTGCTGAGTTCGATGCCCTGAACCCACATGGTGGAAGGATAAAACTGACTCCACAAGTTGTCCTCTGGCCTCCATGTGCATCCGTAACTTAAAAAAGATAAATACTTCAAAAAAAAGAATTTCAAATGTCCTTAAGGGATTCAAATTAATTCTGACTTACTGTTACATGGCGAGGGTGCAAATTTGTGTAATCACTGTGGAAATCAGTGTGAAGTGTCCTTAAAAAGCTCAAAAATATAACTAGTCTATGATCCAGCCATATCACTCCCACCACAGATCCACAAGATTCCATTTCCTTCTCCAGAGACTCTTGCAGGTCCATCTCCATTGCTGCTCTGTTTACATCTCTAGTAGGAGATGGAATCAGCCTGCATGTCCATCAACTGAAGAAAGGATAATGAAAATGTGGTACACTTACAGAATGGAATTTAATTCAGCTTTAAAGACAATGAAATTATGAAGTTGGCAGGAAGATGCTATACTGGGTGAGGTGACCCAGGCCTGGAGAGACACACACCATATATTCTCCCTCATATGTGAGCCATAGGTTTGAATTTTTAGATTTGTGTGTTTAATTCGGAGTAGATCCTAGGAAGGCAAAAGGTGCCCTTGAGAAGAAATGGGGAAGAACCCTTAAGCAGAGAAGGGTTGGTGAAACACATGATATGAAGTTAGATGTGTGTGTGTGTGTGTGTGTGTGTGTGTGTGTGTGTGATCCTGGAGGTTAAATGTTTAAGCAGGGATGAGAGTTGAGGATACGAGGAGAAGAGGTGGTGATGAGTTAACACAAACTAGAAATAGAGGACAATAGAGAAAGCATTTTCTGTCTTCCTCAGTTACTCCTCCATCTTATTTTTGACACAGGGTCTCTCCCTGAACCAAGAGCCCACTGACTCATCTAGATGGGCTAACCAGCAAGGCCCAGGGATCTTCCTCTCTCCATGCTCCCAGGGCTGGGTCTCAGGCGTGTGTCACAACACCTGGAGTTCTATGTGGGTGCTGCGGGTCCCAGTGCAGGTCCTCATGCTTGCACAGCAAGCACATAACTTNGGTGCCCTCCTAGCTCTCTTGTGAATAGTTCTATCTGCCTAAGAAGCTGGGCATTGAATACTGGCTCTGTCATGCCCAGTTCTCAATGTAATGTCTGTCCTTTGTGGTCTTCCTGATATTCACCCCATCCTGTGGTGACCACGTCTCCCTAATTGCTCCTATTGGCCAGTCTTCGAGAGACTAATATCTCTTGTGCCTTGGATTATGTAACCTCTACCTCAACGAGGACCGGCAGTTCTCTTACTTTATACACTGCCAGTGTCTCAGGCTCATTCAGTATTCCCTACATCCCACAGCCCTATGAGCTAGGCTGTGAGAGTCTCTTTTATTGTTTGTTTAAAAGTTCNAGTTAGAGCAATTCAGTTCCTGATGCTCCTTGATTATCTCAGTGTCCTGTCCTGGGCTGTTATTAAGGTCCCCAGTTACCTACTGAATCATGGAATTTCCCTTACTCTGTATTAAAAATTTGGGCCTCAGGACTCTCTTTTATCATTTTGACCCTGTTTTCTTGCTCTTTACTCCTCAGCTCTTCCTGTGAGTTCCAAGTTTTAGGATCCCAGGAAGAGCACATTAACACAGATCTAATTTGTACTATTTGCTCCCTGTATTCTGCTAGTTGTGTGAAAGAGCAAGACAACACCTCCATTTCATCTTCCTTTTATCTGCCTGCTCTGAGGTCAGAGATATGGAGGTGTCATGTCCAAGGTTGATGCTCAGACTCTTTCTCCATTGTTCTTGACCTTATTGTTTGAGGCCAGTCCTTATAACTGAACCCAGAACTTGCCAATAAAGCTAGTTTAGTTAGCCAGTTTAGCCCGCTTGTACTGAGGATCCCTGGTCTTTGAGTGTGCTCGAGTTACCCACATCCACACAGCTTATACATGGGTTATAAGGACCTGAGCTCCAGTGCTCATGCCTGCATAGCAAGCACTGCATCCACTGAGCCATGCCTGCAGTCCCCGCCTCTTGAGAATGAGAATGAGAGAATGTTTCAACCAAGGAAACAGCTACACAAGTGCTAAGCATGTCTTTGTGTGTGTTCCATGTATCTGTATTCATGTGTGTGTGNGGTGCTTATTCTCCTGCTTGCATGTGTAGAATACAGGGGTTGACATTGGCTGCCTTCCTTGATCACTCCCCCTTCCAACTTGTTTTTTGAGACAGGGTTTCTCACTGAGTTTTGAGGCCATCAATTGTCCAGACTAGCTGGCCAGTGCTGGCCTACTGTTTCTACTCCCAGTGATGACATTACAGGTACATGTCAGTCCATCCATCATCCTTTAGGGTGCTGTGGGTCTGAGCTGAAGTCTTCATGCTTGTGCACCAAACAATTTACCATTGAGTCATTTCCCCAGCTCATCAACTCCTCATATCTTAATCAATGCTATGAGTCACCAGCACCTTCAGAGAACCCACAAATTATCAAAATGTGACACAATTGAATGTAATTCATCTTCTTTTCCCCCTTCTTTCTTGATTCTCCTGAAATACAGTCTTCCAGGAATGCAATTTGTAAAATTTAAAAGTTTAAAAACATAAATAAAATTTTATTTATTTATATGTTTTTACATTTGTTTCTTCATTTCTGTCTTTCTGGGTATGTAGAAGAGTTCACACTTGCCAGGGCCTGTGTGTAGAGGCCAGAGAACAACTTGTGGGAGTTTATTCTCAGATGGTATAATGTGAATTTTGGGGATTTTTCAGGCTTGGCAGAACACACTGTACCCTCTGAGCCATCTCACTAGACCNAAAATACCATTTCTTATTGAGATTGTAGTATATGTTATGTCCTTTATGTGGTCATCAATATGACAATCTTACATTTGGACACAAATTTAACTTAGAGAATGAAGCTATGGCCAAGATAGACAGCTAGCAGGATCATAGAGGTGATTTTCAGCTGTGTACTCAGGTTTNATCCTGTCATTGTGAATGCAGTACCAAGGCTTTTCATGCCAAGCCAATCCTTGTTTTTCTCTTTCCTGCTGCCCATTAATTTGTGTTCTTTCTTCTATATTTTCTTTCCTTATATATAATCTATTTCTTTTTTAAAGATATATTTTTTGTATTATAAAGTAAAAAAAAGTGTATTTGTTTGTTTTGCCTGCATATCTGTAAGTATGTCATGTACATGGAGCGTGTGCAGAGGCCAGAAAACTAGAACTGGAATTGTTTTCTGCCTTATATGTCTTTAATATTGAGTGAAGCTGGGTTCCAAAGAGAACTGAGCCATTAGTGTGAATGAACAAAGACACTGAAAGAAAGAAGAGAGAGTAAGTTGCTAGATACCAAAGATGCTTTGTGCTTAGCGCTGTGTGCTCTAGGCTGTTTCAGTTACCTTGTGATGTTTACTAGTTCACATACATGTTGTGCTGAGTATTTTTTTGTAACAATATACAAACTAGAGTCTTCTTGGTAGAGAACACCTCAGTTGAAGAGTCAGGAGCTTGTGCTTGGGGGTGTGGATCAGGGCAATTAGGTTGCTAGGTAACCTGACTGCAAGATGTTTTCTCTGGAAGGTCAGGATAGCAGACGTCCCTAACTGACAAAAAGATAAGGAAATACCAAGCTATTTCTGGGGGCCAGGACTTGCCTCAGGCACCTAACAAGAATTCTGGAAGAGGAACCTGTTACTCAGGAAACAGAAACTGAAAATTACTTGAGCTAAGATAGCTTAATTATAGCCAATACAGGTTTTGGCTCCTGGCAATCCACCTGACCTAGGAAACAGGCGTCACTTTGTTTGGCCTTGGATGCTTGATAGGTATTTTAGATAAGTACACTGTTAGGAGTTCTTGGAAGCACACAGAGCACACAAGAAAATCATTGTAGGAACCAGCTAATATATATACAAAAGCTAAAATATCACCAAGACTGCTTAAGCCATGGCTTGACCTTTGGAAAAGTCCTTGACTTTTCCAAGTAGTAGCTTTTGTGATAGTAGCTGAATTCCATTACACTTTTCTGTGGTTTGCAGCAAATCCTTTTCTGACAATGCACTGGGCAACCTAGGACCTTCACCTGCATGCATTATGCTGCATATCTTACCACTGCATCTACAATGCTAGGACATTACCTACCCCCTGTTGGGTTGAATGTACATGCCACTACAGACAATGGACAGGATTCTCTGTCCCAACAACTCACCAAGGTCTACCCTTTCTTGTATAGTTTCTATGTAACTATATCTGGGTATAGTGTTGTCATAATCAAGATTTCTACTGCTGTGAATAGATGCCATGAACACTGCAACTCTTATAGGGAAACATTTAATTGGGGCTGGCTGAGAGTTCAGAGATTTAGTTCATTATCATCAGGGCAGGAAGCATGGAGGCGTGCAAGCAGGCATAGTGCTGGAGAAGGAGCTGAGAGTTCTTAATCTAGATTGGCAGGTAACAGGAAAAGAGTGAGACACTGGGCCTGGCTTGAGCATCTGAGACCTCAAAGCCATCCCCCATTGACACATTTTCTCCAGCAAGGCCATACCTATTCCAACAAAGCCACAACTCCTAATGGTGTCACTCTCTATGAGCCTATGGTGGGGCATTTTGATTCAAACCATCACAAGGATTGAGGAGGCTGATTACATGGACAACCTCACTTCCATATATCAGCACCCATCATAAGGACAATGCAACCAGTCCTACTCAACTCATCATTGGTTCTTCTAGTCCCTGTTCAAGGCATCAATTGTGTTGTATGATCTTTTCTTGGGGAGACACAAACAAATATCTATTCACTCCTTATAGGCACCCATGACAGACCAAAAAAAAAGTCTTTTGAGTCTAGCTTAGCAAATGAGTGACTTTATTAGGGTAAGGGTTGCTTACAGGAACATTGATTTCTTAAAGACAGCTGCACCATTGAAAATCCCACCCCAGCATGGCAATGATTCACCATAGCTGCATCCATGGAGCCCCTGAATGAGTTACAGTCACCTCAGCTGGTTTGAAATCCCCATTCCCACAGAATANTTCTTGCTTATATAACCTTGAGGAGAACTTCATGAATCTTTTATGTTTCTGTACTTTCTAAGACTTGAAATTTTTATTTACTTCCTAAGTATTATTTTATTTCATATTTTAAATTTGTCTGTCTGTATGGTGTGCATATTCACATGTGTGTGGATATGTCAGACTTATATTGGGCCTCATCTTCAATTGCTTTCTATCTTTTTCATCAAGGCAGGGTGTCTCAGCTGAACCCAGAGGTTGTAGATATACACACTCTAGCTAGCCAGCTTACTGCATGGTTCCACTATCTCTGCCTTCTGAGTGTGGAAGCACAAGGTGGATGCCACACCTACTCACCATTTGTATTGTTTCTGGAAATAGAGATTTGCTCCTTATATCTGCATGGCATGGAAAGTGCTTTATATACTCTGTGTGTGTGTGTGTTGTGTGTGTGTGTATTCAAGTGTGCATGTGGAGTTGAAAGAGAGGAATGTAGAGATTTTAGTTGCAGTTGGAGATTGTCAGGTTCTGACATATTAATACACAATATGTTTTCTCATGGTGATGGTGGATTGGATAGTATAAAGAAAAGATATAAGAGGAGGAATTTATGTAATTGGCTCCCTGGTATTAACCATTGATCTTATAATGGTCAGTAGCTGAGGATGAGTTGAGTTTGAGCTAGTTTTTTGAATATGTCTCTTGAAGGAGAACTTTGGAATCTTCAGTCACTATGTCAAGGAAAAGAAGGTGCAAGTAAAAGGTTTTCCTAAAGTAAAGACCTGCAGCAAGGGGCCCACCAGTAGCTGAGGCAAATTTCTCCAAATATTTCAAAAACATTTCTCCTAATGTTTCTTCTTTCTTGGTTTCTAACAAATAAGGAGATTTAATGATTTTTTTCAGTTGTTCAACAGGCACTTGGAAATCCTTAGCCATGACTTCCAGGGATTGATCATCCACTCCAAGAAGGACTTGATAGTGGTTTAACTTCTCCTTCAGCTTCTCCACATCATCCCTGATGATGCCCACTACAGGAACAGTAGCCAAAATTCCAGCGTGGAAGGCTTCCAACCAGATAGTCTGCTGCATAGACTTGTGCTTTCTGTCAATGGCTGCCTCTGTAGTATTAGGCAAAGAAAGCATAAAATTGTGGCGCTTTTGATTAGGAAGATCCTTTATCAGGGTGTCCATCAGGACTGGAAAATCATAGTCAGATAAAATGTAGTTAGAAATCAAGAAAATCTGTGGTACATCCATGTTATTCTGACTAAAAGTATTCACACAGTAGCTTCTGATCTGCTGCAGGGTCTTTTCTCTGTCAAAGGTACGTGGTTTGCATTTCTTTTCATTTTCTAAATCCATGTCCACCTTGGTTCTCACAAAGTAGTAATTCTTTCCCGTAATTCTGATTGCTTTGGCAAGTTCTAGTTCAAGTTTTGTAAAACGTGTGGCAGAAGCAATAATGAAGAAGTCATACTCTTGGAATTTCACTTTCTCCAGATAATCATTTGGCTGAAAGTTCATAGTTCCAATGCCAGGCAGGTCCCATAAAGTCAAAGTTTTAATTTTGGGGTGTTTGTATGGAGTTCTCTCCATAGTTGTCTCTACTATCCCAACTTCAGCTGCACCTTCATCTTCAGGTCCAACCCCCCTCAGGGCATTGATGAAGCTGGACTTNCCTGATCCAGACTCTCCTGTCACAGCAATGTTTATTGGGGCATTATCAATAATTTTTAATGCATCTCTGATTACAGAGTTTGCCTCCTGAATGTCTCCTTTTTTCAGATGAAATTCTATTGAACGGATGGTTTCTTGAGAAATGATTTTGTGTTCTATCTTAATCTCCTTAAAATATGCAGTGAAGCTGGACTCCAAATCTCCATGGTCTTCATCCTTAGACGTATCAGAGAATAACTGATCCATGGCTGTGTTGAAAAAGGGCCCTGGAAGAAGGAAGTGAGAGTGAGTTGCAAGAGACTGAAGGTGGCTTTGTGCTTAGCAACATATTTTTTCACTGTNTTGCAGCCTCAGGTATGTTCGGATGTTGACTAGTTCCCAATTATGTTGTGCTGGTCAACAAGATACAAAGTATTGTCCTTTTGGAGGAGAAAACCTTCTTTGAAGAATTACCTCTATCCAATTGGACTGGGAGCATGCCTATGGGATCTTTTCTTGATTGAGGATTGATGTGGGAGGTCCCAGGCCCCTGTTGGTGGTAGGTACCACTCTCGGGGTGGTGGTCCTGGGTAATTTAAGAAAGCATTATCAAAGTATGGGGAGCAAGCCAGTAAACAATATTCTCCCGTTGTTCCAATTTCTATTCCTGCAGAGTTTCTGTCCTGACTTTCCCCAGTGATGGACTGTGAGCAGATTATGTAAGCCCAAAAAACCATTTTTTCCCAAAATTATTTTGGTCACAGATTTTATAACAGGATTAGAAAGGAAACTAGAACAAATTTCTACTAGCTCTCAGTTAAACGCTTCATTATAGAAAAATTGAAACCTAAGTAAAGTAACAGATAATAATATAAAAATGTGCATGAGTCCTTTAGCCAGCATCAACAATTATAAAAACATGAGCAACAGTGTTGCATCTACCCTGACTGCAGTATTGTATATGAAATCAAAGATGTCTTCTCCATCTGTGCACACTTGCTTCAGTGTGTGCTTTCAAATGAATAGAAACATAACATACATTGAGTTTTTCACACTGAAAAAATAAATAATAATGAATAATAATTGACATCAGTGTTTAATCAATGCCCAATCTCTCTAATGATCACAAACATCTGTTTTTGTGTTAGTTTTGTTTTCAAAGGTATCAGTAAGTTCAGCTATTATATTTTGCTGAAATAATTCTTAATTTGCCTAGATTTACTTTCCTTATGTCTTTTTCATGACTTGGAACTAATCTCCATAGGAATATAACCTTCCAATAATATAAAACTTCTTGCTCTTAAAGTCCATGTTAAAAATCCACTGATTCACTATAATATCTGTGTGCACAAGTACTCATTTAGATTCACTGTTTTCTTTTAAGCCTTTTATTTTATGAAAGCAATCTAACTGTGCACTGCAGGTGTAGGTCAATTGGTAGAGATTTCCCAGCATGAATAAGGCCTTGGGTTCAATCCCCAGCACCTCATCAAATGCAGGTGCTTTGGATCCCTGTAATTCTGATACTCAGGGAGTAGAGGTAAGAGTCAGAACTTCCAGATCATCTTTGTTACATAGTGAGTAAGAGGCTAGCCTGGGCTACTTGAAAACCTGTCTCAAAAAATAAAAAACAAAAAAATGAATATCAATTCCAGGAAGGTGGCTCAGCAGGGAAACACACTTGCTGCGAGGTTTAAGGACTTGAGTTTAATTGTTGGGTATTTAACTAATTCACATCTCATATTTCTACCCTTTATTCTCTCTAAACCTGCATGTAAGACCCCCCATGGCAGCACAATGGACTTCAACATCAGTTAAGGAAACAGCAAATCCACATTGTCATCCACTTTCTGTTTCACCCATATCAAATTTGTTCACAGACTTAAGCTCTATTTCTAAATCTAATCACAACTGATCATTTCTCCTACTTTATCTTCTGCAAGACCTCCTCAATCATGCCTTTGATGTCATCAACATTACTGTATTTACTGTGATTGTTTTTGCAACATCATGGATGATTAAACAACCAGAGTTGTCCTATTGACACTGAAGTCATGTCATGTCAAGTGAATTCTGAGAGNCACCACAAGGATTCCCATTTCAGTCAGGGAACATTCATTAGGTATACAGTGTACACACTACATACAACATACCTTTGAATATAATCATTTCACTTCTCAAGCCTCTGGTGTCTAACTTCTAGTCTCCCTGTTATGTCGGGTTGCCTTCTCATCTCATGATTTAGTGCTTAGTGACTGCTCCCATGTCTTTGTGNTCTACCCAAGTAGCCACAAGGCTGCTAATCACCTTCCTCTAGGTTCTGCTTCAGTTAGGCAGGCTTTAGGATTTATGTTCATATTGGCATGTAAAAATGCACCTGCCTCTGTCATTCACCATCCTTTCAGTATGTTTCATTTTCTCCACAGCACTTGCTGCCACATAATGTGTGTTTGTCTAGGTTGACTGGCTGTCAGCCTCCCACAGTATGATGAACCTCAGGTAGCAGAATGTGCTTTTGTCCTGCTCACTTCTTCATCACCAGCACACAGGTATATGGTGGTTTATCATCACAATGAATGAGGACTATGAGGAAAACACTTGGACTTTATTGTGAGCAACTGTGCCTGTCCTGCAGTTCTAACTGGTCATTGGGAAATTAAAGTCTTACTACAATCCTAAACAGTGAGTGACAAGAGTCTGGGGAGAGCACAAAAACAGTCTAATACAAAACAGGGATGTCCTTAGAATCACACTGTGTTGAGCACAAACTCATACAGATTCACTGCACATGCAGTCCCTGTCTGATATACAGGACAAATGGGGACAGCTGTGCAACTTTGTTCAGTCTGACTGCAGACAAAGGCCTGGAAGCCTTGGGTAAAGAGAATGTCCTAAAAGGGAAGCTAAACCTGGTTAAATATACACCATTGCCTGATTTACTATTGAAGGGGACAGTCACCCACAGGCACAGACAGAATGTCCCTGACGCACACAAACTGTTCTGTCTTTTCAGTTTTCCCCTCTCATTCCTTCAGTTCTAGCTCCTGGATTTGTGCTGCAGACTCCAGTGTGATAGTTGTCTGCAAGTTCTTTCCACTGAATGTGTACACAGGGAACGAGAAGGCTGTGACACAGCAAGCATTACAAAAGGAAGCCTGCCTCAATGACAGCTGCCACCACACCCTGACACCGCTCATGTCCCCCACAGATAGAGAGAAGATCCTTAGCACTCATGCTTTACAATAAAGAAAACCACAGTGAAGGAGATTCCTCAGGCCCAGATTTCCACAGCCAGCTACAGCAGAAGCAGCATGCAGAGAGACCTCCTCTCCACAGGCCAGAGGCCTCGGGATGTAAGGAATTAAATAGTTGACCCTGAACTAGGAAGCAATTTGAAATGAGATACAACAAACCTCTCATACACTGCAGAGATATGCCATTACCTGAGCCATCTGTTTACAACTATTTTCGGAGAGGAACAAGGGACAAGCCAAAACAACTGGATGAGTTTTTGCTAAAATCAAAGATCATTGGCTTTATGTCTACCTCAGCTCGGGTAATGGGTTGAGATCATCCACAAGCCTGTCCTACGTGCCTCCCACCAAAGCTCCTTAGCTTCTAAACTGAGGCCTATAAATGTTTTCTTACCTACCAGGTCTTATGAGAAAAGAGATGGCGAGGGTTCAAAGTTAGATCTGAATGCTGCTGTTCACTTACCAGATTATCCTGCGTCCAATGTATTTGCTCAGTGTTCAGCTGCAGGAACCACACTCCCCTGTGCTCCAGTCTTTTCCTCTGTGGAACGCAGAAGGTTCAAGGCAGTAGGACAGTATTTGTATACTCTTCAGACTTCTGCCCCTTCCCTTGCAGTGTGTTTTGGCCAATCATCAAAGCTTATTGATCTTGTTGTTTTTCAGAATCTCCTGCATTTCCAAGAAGAAGAAAGAAAAAATGAAACTATCGGCTGTTTTTCATTCTATTATTTCTTCATTTTT
>LZPO01117647.1:39006-52305 GCA_001675575.1 Neotoma lepida
TTTGGAAACAGGGAGGACCATGGAGAAGCAGCTTATTAGACAGGCAGAAACACAACCCTTGAAAGATAAGTTTTCAGATTGCTGACTTCACAAAACAGCCTGAACTGATCACACAGAACATTCTCTGGAGTCCTGTGCAGATGTCAATTTTAGTCTCATTCAAGACACTACTCATTTTACCCCCACCCGGTTACTACAACCTTATTTTCTCATGACTGTAAATTCATGTTCATTAATTATTGTCATCCTCAACTCCCCTGTCTGCGTTAGTCTTCAGTCCAGCTTGGGCTTGACAGGTCTCACACATGCTGTCACAACCATGGTGAGCTCATACAAGGAGCTGTCCTGCTTCATCCATAAGACACTGTTTCCTGTGAGGATCATCCCCCACCATTATTTACCCCAGGGATTCTTGAGGAATGAGGGATAAGAGACTTAGTTAGAAGCAGAGAAGGGAGAGAAAACAGAGAGAAAACAGGATAGACTCGAGTGCCCTGGATTCTCATCCAAAAGGGCCCAGAACTTTATTTCAAAGGCCTATTTATAACAATGGCAGCTCCCTGCTCCTCCCCGTTCCAGAGATAGCCTCATCTTTTCATGCAGTGCCAGCCTCCTCCCTGAGACACGATGGTGAAGGTTGGAGTGTAGGGATTTGGCTGAATTGGACTCCTGGTTGTCAGGGCTGCCTTCTAGTCTGGCAAAGTGGACATTGTTGCCATCAATGACCCCTTCATTAACCTCAACTACATGGTCTACATGTTCCAGTATGACTCTACCCATGGNAAGTTCAATGGCAAAGTCAAGGCTGAAAATGGGAAGCTCGACATCAACGGGAAGCCATCACCTTCTTCCAGGAACGAGATGCCGCCAGCACCAACTGGAGTGAGGCTGGTGCCGAGTATGTTGTGGAGTCTACTGGATTCTTCACCACCATGGAGAAGGCAGAGGCCCGCTTAAAGAGTGGGGCCAAAATGGTCATCATCTCTGCCCCTTCTGCTGACGCCCCCACGTTTGTGATGGGTGTGAACCATGAGAAGTACGACAATTCACTCAAGATTGTCAGCAATGCTTCCTGCACCACTAACTGCTTAGACCCCTTGGCCAAGGGTATCCGTGACAACTTTGGCATTGTGGAGGGACTCATGACCACAGTGCATGCCATCACTGCCACCCAAAAGACTGTGGATGGCCCCTCTGGGAAGCTGTGATATGATGGCTGTGGTGCTGCCCAGAGCATCATCCCTGCCTCCACCAGTGCTGCCAAGGCTGTGGGCAAGGTCATCCCAGAGCTGAATGGGAAGCTCACAGGCATGGCCTTCATGTCCCTACCTCCAATGTGTCCATTGTGGACCTGACATGCCACCTGCAGATACTTGCCAAGTATGATGATATCAAGAAGGTGNTAAAGCAGGCATCAGAGGGCCCACTAAAGGGCATCCTGGGCTACACTGAGGACCAGGTTGTCTCCTGCGACTTTAACAGTGACTCTCTCTCTTCCACCTTTGAGGCTGGGGCTGGCATTGCTCTCAGTGACAACTTTGTGAAGCTCATTTCCTGGTACGACAATGAATTTGGCTACACCAACAGGGTGCTGGACCTCATGGACTACATGGCCTCCAAGGAGTAAGAAGCTCACCCTGGACCACCCACCCTAGCACGGACAGAGCAAGAGAGAGACCCTCAGCTGCTGAGCAGTTCCTGTCCCAACTCAGCCCCTGACACTGAGCAACTCCCTCACAGTTTCCATCCCAGACCCCCAGAATAACAGGAGGGGCTTAGGGAGCCCTACTCTCTTAAATACCATCAATAAAGTTCACTGCACCACCACCCCCCAAAAAAAAACAATGCCAAGGGGTAGAAGAAAGACTTCCCAGTTGCTAGTTATAGTCCAGTGTAGACCCTTACAACACTTGGTACCCAGGCCCTGATCCAATCAACCTCTTATGCAGTCCTGCTGGGTACAGCACTAGGAAACCTACTGGGCTCCAACAGTTTCCCTGTCATTGTCCACCAACTTTGGATCTTACTGTCTTTATGTTTTTATCATATGTTTCCTTGGTCATAGTGTCTCTTCACAAAGATAAAAATCTAAGACACTGATTTCAAGTTATAGTGGTAAAAATAGTATGATCCTACCACATAACACTTATTAATCAATGAACTAGTAGTACCAGGGAAATAGGTCCACCACCTGACCCATCTGGGGCATAAAAAGCTCAAGGAGCTACTACAGAGGGAAGAACAATTCTACTTCATACCCAAACTACATTCCCTGATTAAGCAATTTACGGGGTCATGTGTCCCCTGTGCCAAGGTGAATGCCTACCGCCAGGCGCTGCCAGAAAGGGCCCACANACAAGGATCCCGACCAGGGACAAACTGGGAGGTGGACTTCACGGAAGTCTGCCCAGGGCGGTATGGAGCTAAGTAGCTCTTAGTCTTTATAGACACCTTCTCCGGGTGGGTGGAAGCTTTTCCCACAAAGAAAGAGACGGCTCAAGTGGTGGTCAAGAAGATTTTCGAAGAGATTTTCCCCCATTTTGGCCTGCCAAAGGTAATAGGGTCAGACAATGGCCCTGCCTTCGTCTCCCAGGTAAGTCAGTTGGTGGCCAGCATACTGGGGTTAGATTGGAAATTACATTATGCTTACAGACCCCAGAGCTCTGTACAGGTAGAACGTACAAATAGGACCCTAAAAGAGACCCTCACCAAATTATAGCGATGGAGACTGACAGTAGAGACTGCGTCAAACTCCTCCCCATGGCCCTGTTCCGAGTCCCCCGCTTTCTTTGGACTGACCCCCTATGAAATCCTCTATGGGGGCCCTCCCCCAATAGCGGATCTGTTGGGACCTGACATAGACTCTTTTGCCACATCCCCTAGCCTCCAGGCAGGACTGAAGGCCCTACAACTCATCCAGAANCAGGTCTGGAAGCCACTGGCGGCAATGTACCAGTCCAAACCACCCAGGGTGCCTCATTCCTTCCAGATTGGGGACTCCGTCTACGTCCGCAGACACCAGTCCAAAACCCTAGAGCCTTGCTGGAAAGGACCTTACACCGTGCTGCTGATCACCCCAACAGTCATCAAGGTTGACGGAATTGAGGCCTGGATTCACGCCTCCCACGTCAAGCAGGCTCCTGCTGAGACCAGTGAAGACCCCGAGACGCCCAGATGGAAGCTTCAATGAACCCAAAATCCTCTAAAGCTCAAAATCTTGCGAGCCTAATCTTGGTCCTCATGATGGGGGTAAACGGGACCCTGCCTGCTAACAACCCCCACGTACCAGGGACTACAATCAGGGACCCTATCCATTGCGGGCACTGATGTTGCTCTGGATACCAAATCCTTCACCGGCCTATATGGAATTGGATGCCTGACGGAGATGAAAGCGGACCTCAAAGTAATTCTCGAGACTCTAGGTGAATCTACTTCTGGTCGGGCCTGGTTTGATGACTGGTATGTTTGCCCCGGGAACAAAGACATTCGCAGATCTGGGTGCAACTCCCCACAGCAGTACTATTGCAATAGATGGGGTTGTGAAACATCGTCCTTTGGGGTGGTGGCAGGAAGATGGGGCACGACACCAGGCAATGACCCCCTAACAATGGAATGGTGGAACGGAAAAACCACCTACCCTCCTGGAGGAGAATATGACCTCAGATTAAAGCTCAACTGTAGCAGTCCCTCCAGGCTACCCGGGACCTGGGGGTTGCCACATTACCATCCTACGGGATATGATTGGGGGACTCTCCTCACTCTCTCCCACCGGTTTGTGCCCTCAATTGCCCCACAAGTATTGAGGCCAAACAAGGTATTGGCAGATCAGAAAGTCCCCACTGAGCCCAGGAAGCCGACCCCCAGCTCCCTGGTAAACAGATCCCTAACAACCCCGACCCAGGGCCCCAGCAGGGCCAGCACCTGGAGCCCACAGGAGACCGGAAATAGGATGCTCAACCTAGTCAAGGGGGCTTTTGGGGTCGTCAATCAGACCAACCCTGGCCTAGCAGACACCTTTTGGTTGTGTCTAGGAACAGCGACCCCTTACTATGAGGGTATTGCTGCCACTGGGAATTACACTTCCGGCAAGGCTTCTGACTGCCGCTGGAGTGCCACACCTAAGTTGACCTTAACTGAAGTCAATGGAACAGGCCTTTGCCTCGGGCAACCCTCTGGGTCACAAGCTGGCCTCTGTAATTTGACCGTCCCCACTGCCAACCTTATGTCANCCCGCCTAAGGGGTTTTGGTGGGCCTGTAGCACCGGGCTAACCCTTGTGTGTCGGTTGATGTTCTCAGGAAAGCATCCGGGGGAGCCTTCTGTGTGCTGGTCCAGGTTATCCCCAGAGTATATTACCACCCGGTGGGTACCCTTGAAGACTTCTATTCCCACCACCCCACTCGCTTTAGACGAGACCCTGTGTTCCTAACCCTTGCAGTCATGTTGGGACTTGGGGTAGTGGCAGGGGTAGGAATGGGGACAGCTGCCTTGGTTCAAGGAAATCAACATTACTTAACCCTCCAGGCTGCAGTCGATGAGGACCTCTGAGCGCTAGAGCAATCAGTCTCAAAGTTAGAACAATCCCTGACCTCCCTCTCCGAGGTGGTGTTACAAAATAGAAGAGGGTTAGATTTGCTATTTTTAAAAGAAAGTGGCCTCTGTGCAGCCCTGGGAGAAGAGTGCTGCTTCTATGCAGANAACTCTGGGGTGGTCAGGGACTCCATGGAAAAGCTCAGAGCCAGGCTGGACAAAAGATGAAGAGATCGAGAAGCCCAGCAGGGCTGGTTTGAGGGTTGGTTTAACAGATCCCCATGGATGACAACCCTGGTGTCCACAATTATGGGTCCCCTGCTTATTTTACTTTTGCTTTTAACCCTTGGTCCATGCATTTTAAATAAGTTGCTGCAGTTTATTCATGAAAGATTATCAGTTGTACAAGCTCTTGTCCTAACACAGCAATATCAAACCTTGAGGGGTACCAAGGTACCGTAATTTTAGGATTATAATCCGTCCAAAAGAAAATGGGGGAATGAAAGACCCTTAGCCTTCAGATCTCACCCCCCCCCAATCGGGAATAAGGAACTAAAACCTGTACTAAGAGCAGAGTCACTAAACCATTGTTTAACCACAGTTAAGATTTCTGTTAAGATATGTTACTCAACCATAGTCAAGATAATTGGTGTGTTTCAGGAAAACGGATCTGAAAATTGTAAGACCAGACCAAATTGGGCCCAAACCCCTGAATTACTGGAATCAGTTACAGGTCTTGAGTTACTGGAACTAGTTGGTCTAGATTCCAGGAAATAGAAACTGCTTGACCACAGGATGTCACAAGGCATCCATGTGATAATGACGGCTTGACCCTGGAATGTCCCAACTCTAGCCTCCATGGTGATTGTTTAACCACAATATGTCCCCACCTAAGGGCAGCCAATGAGAACTGGTGATGGGCACCCACCCTGTGATTAAGCCATAATTTTGTGGAAAGTCCCTAGACATGAACCAATCAAAATGAATATGCATGAAAACTGTAATTTTGTGGTTTTTGCCTATAAAAAATGTGTGTGATTACAGCTCAGGGCTTCTCTTACTCTGTGGAGTGGAGATGCCCGTTTGTACAAACGCCTGAATAAACCCTCTTGCAGCTTGCATGGACTTGACTGGAGTCTGGGTTTCTGGGGCACCCTCCCGAAGGTAGTACCCTGAGTCTGGGGTCGTTCAAATGTTTTCCTTTCTCCACATGCACAACAGCATTTGTTGCCACTTGTATTGCTGTTTCTAGCTACTCTGGCTGGGGAGAGTTAAAATCTCAAAGTAGTTTCTATTTGTGATTTCCTGATGGATAGGAATGTTACATATTTAACAAATGTTTCTCAGTCATTTCTATTTCATCTTTGAGAATCTGTGTTTGGTTCATACTCCAATTTAACGTTGGGTTGCTTGTTTTCTTGATGTGTTATAGTTCTTCATAGATTCTAGATACCAAACCCCTGTACTGTATATAGCTGGTAAAGACTCATTCCATTTTGTAGGCTGCCCCTTTGCTCAAGTGATGGTGTCTTTTTCAAAAGACGTTTTTGAGACAGTGTCTTACTCTGTATCCAAGAGTGGTCTGGTACTGACTTGTAGTCCAGGCTGGTCTTGAGCTCATGGTGGTAATTCTCCTGCCTCAGCCTGCTGAGTGTTAAGACTAGGCTGTGAGCCACTGTGCCTGCCTGGCTCAAAAACCTCCTTTACAACAAATTTGGAATTCAGTCTACAGCTTATTGGTGATATGTGTATATTAAACTGCCCTCTGTAGATGGATATTGGGAGTGGTGTACAGTGTCCAACTCTTATTTATGGCTCCCGAGCCCTGCTTCTCTGTCTGCTGCCATGCTCCTGGCCATGATGGGCATGGATGCACTTTCTGAAAGTCGGAGCATGCTCCCCAGTTAAGTATTTTCTTTTATAAGTTCCTTGATCACAGTTTTTCTTCACTGCAGTGTCACTGAGACACTGCTTTCAAGTTAGAGTAGTAAAAATGGCATGGTTCTATCACAAAACAAAACAAAAAACACATTGATCAATGGAATGGGACCAGAGATCCTGGTGTCAATACACACACCTACAATTGTAGGCTTTTTGCCCCAGAACTCAACAATATATACGGGAGCAAATATAATAGCTTCAAGAAACTGTGCTGGGAAAACTGGATATTTAACATGTAGAAAAATGAAACTTGATTGTTATCACTCATCTTGTCTAAAATCAGTTCCAAAGCAACCAAAGACTTCAAAGTTATACTTAAAATTCTGATACCTCCACGTGAACATATAAGGAGTACATTTCAGAACGTAAGTTCTGGTAAGAACTTTCTAAATGAAACCCTCTTCACACAGGAAATACAGCCATCAAACAGCAAGTGAGAGCTTATGAAGTTATGCTTCCATACTTTCAAAAAAGAAACAAAAAAAGAAACTTACTGTAGGCTTCCTTCAGAATGGGAAAAAAATTTGACTAGCAGTACATCATCAGATAGAGGATTAGTGTAAAGAATATGCAGAGAACTCCAAAAAGTAAACACTAAGGGATCAAGCAATCCAATTGAAAATGGGTTATGGAATTGAACAGAGAGTTCTTTAAAGGGGAAAGGGAAATGACTAAGAAATATTGAAAAGAATGTTTAACATGAACTGAGAAACTAGAGTGTTGTTGGCCCCTCTGTGTGAGACAGCAACTACTCCATCTGCTGAATACCCAGTCTCAACTACGGGGTAGGCCCCTCAGGTGTGATTCAGCTGTTGTTACTATTTCAAAGTAGGCTAATTTAATGAATTGTATGCAAAAACGTTTACAAAATAAATAAATAAATAACACAAAGCAAGCAAACAAGACTCTGCCAGAGAAGCAGGTAGGTGTGTAAGACCCCAACTTTCCTTAGGCCTGAAACCCCCATACTCTTTAGGCCTGAAACCCCTTCCCTTGGGAATGAGAAGCTAAAGCCAGAACAGAACTGCTAAACTACTGTCTAATCGCAGTCAAGATTTCTGTTAAGATACGCTGCCCAAGCACTGCTCCACCACAACCGGAGGTTTCTGGTAAAGAGATAATTGCTCAACTGTAGTTAGGTCAATTACAGGAGTTCCGGTGAAAGTCACTGTGACCTTGTGTGTGTGTAAACCCCCCCAAAGTTCTCGGGAAGAACCTCAATTGCTTGACCACAGGATGTCACAAGACATTCAGGTGATAATGATTACTTGGCTCTGGAATGTCCCAACGCTAGTTTCCATGGCGATGAGCACCCACCCTATGATTAAGCCATAACTTTGTGGAAAGTCCCTAGACACGAACCAATCAAAAATGAATCTGTATGAAAACTGTAATTTTGTGTGTTTTGCCTTTAAAAACTGTGTGTGATTGCAGTTCGGGGCTTCTCTTGCTCTGTGGAGTAGAGATGCCCAATTGTACAATTGCTGAATACATCCTCTTGCTTTTGCATCAACTGGAGTCTGGAGTCTGAGTTCTTGGGGCGCCCTCCTGAGAAGGTAGTACCCTGAGTTTGGGGTCTATCAGGTGAACTGCATGCAGATCTTTAAGTCTCTATTGTCTCCTCTAAATCCAATCTTCCAGTCGCATGCACAGATCTGCAGCTGACCACCTGCTTCAGCCTCTCCTCACTCTGTTCCCATTCCACAAATCTAAGCAGATCATCATGTAACACTCTGCTTTCCTCCCTCCAGTGGACCCCCTAAGCCCCATTTTGCAGCCCATCCCTGTTCCTAAGTCAGTTGCCAATATCTCGAAACACATTGTACCTGTAATCCCCAGTGGGGACAACTATTTGGATCCCAGAAGAATTTTCTACCAGGCACCACAGTCACCACACCTCCTAAGAACCAGAGAGGGCAATGGAGTCCAAAGATCAAAATATTCACTCAATAAAGCAAAACCAGATAGCAACACCTACAAATACAATCTTCCCAAATCAAATGCCTAGATAGCATCATAAAAATACAATCTATAACAAACAGGGCCATATGTCTCCACTAGGGCCCAGCAACCCTACCATAAACAGGTGTGCTTATTGCAATGTAGCTGAAGCACAAATAAGTGAACTTAAAAGTAGTCTTTATGAGCATGATGGAGGACCTTTAAGGGGAAATGAATAAATACCTTAAAAAATCCTTAAAAACCAAACAAAGAGTGGAAGGAAAGTTGTGGCTGGAGTCCTGCTGAGCTACACCTGGCCTGGCTCCAGAGAGCAGCACCTTGCCATTATCGTTCCTTTGTATATCCTCAGCTTTTGTCTCTCCTGTAGCCTTGTGTGACTCCTGTCTGTCAGCCTGCCAAAGGATCAAAGGCCTATGCAAAACTTGGCTTGGGAAACCCGGAAAACCACACTACCTGAGATATCAAGAAATTTGCCCTTGGCATTGTATCTTTGGGAGCCCCTTTCAGGTTGTTTTGGGCATATGGAGATTAACTGGCTCACTGTAAACAGAAGAAAATAAAAATGCCCTAGGCAAAGGGAAAGTGCTTCAGTCCTTAGGGGCTGGATCTCCCTGCAGCCATGTAAGGCTTGATTCATTCTTAAGATGCTTCTGAGTCTTCTGTCGATGGACCCGCAAGAACCCACACACTCATGCCATGACACCACACGCGACAGAAAGTAATAAAACAGTTCAAGATCTGAAAGAGGAAATAGAAACAATAAAGGAAACCTAAACTGAGGGAAATTCAGAAATGGAAAATTTAGGCACTTGAGCAAGAGCCTCAGAGGCAAGCCTCCTCAATAGAATACAAGAGAGGGAAAAAAGGATCGCAAGCATTGAAGACACGAAAAAAGAAATGAATAATTCAGTCAAAGAAAATATTTAATATAAAAAAGAAAAAAAATACTGGTACAAAACTTTCAAGAAATCTGAGACACTATGAAAAGACCAAATCTAAGAATGGTAGGAATAGAGAAAGTAGAAGAAACCCAGGTCAAAGGTACAGAAAAGATTTTCAACAAAATCATAAAAGAAAATTTCTCTAACCTAAAGAAGGAGATGACTATCAAGGTACAAGAAACATAAAGAACTCAAAATAGAGTGGATCATAAAAGAAAATCCCTTAGTAATCCTCAATCAAAACACAGCACGTACATAATAAAGAAATAATACCAAATGCTGCAAGGAAAAATAACCAAATAACATTTAAAGGCAGACTTATGAGAATAACATAGGACTTCTCAGTGGATACCCTAGAAGACAGAAGGACTTGCTCTAAGATGTTGTACAGACTCTAAGAGACCACAGACACCAGACCAAACTACTATACCCAACCAAATTTCCAATCACAATAGAATGAGACAATCCATGGAAATCCCTATGCTACACTCTCCTGTCACAGCAATGCTTATTGGGATATTATCAATAATTTTTAATGCATCACTGATCACAGATTTAGTCCCTCAAGTGTTTCCTTTTGTCAGGTGTAACTCAACTGAACTGATGATTTCCTGAGTAATGATTTTGTTTTCTGCTTTAAACTTCTTAAAATATGAAGTGAAGCTGGACTCCAAATTTCCATGGTCTTCATCCTTAGATGTATCAGAGAAGAACTGACTCATGACTGTAAGTAAATAAAGGCATGGAAAGGAAGGNCAGAGAGAAAGTTGCAANAGAACACAGGTGCCTTTGTGCTTAGCACTGTGTTCTCTGTGTTGCAGAGCCAGTTATCTTCTGATGTTGAGGAGTTCCCACGTATCTTGTGCTGCTTATTTTTTGTCAACAAGAAGAACTNTATATCCTATCATAGAGATATGTGCTCTTTCATGTTCNTTCTGACCCTATTCACCATAGCCAGATAATGAAGAGCTAGATGTCGATCAACTAATGAATGGGCAATGAAAATATGATACATAAACACAATAGAATAGTATTCAGTGGTAAATGACAATATAATCATGAAAATTTCAGGTAAATGGATGCATCTTGAACACATATTGAGTGATGTAACCCAGACCTAAGGAAAGAAACACTGATTATTCTTTGTCATATATAGATCCTACCTTTGAATCTTTAGATTTGAGTCATTCACTTGGAATAACCATAGACTCCAGGAAACTAGAAAAGGGTTACTGAAAGAAGGGAAGAAAAGTCTTAAGGGAGAATATTGCAGTTGATTTTAATGTCAAGTGGCCACAAGTTAGAATCACTTGACAGGAAGTCTCACCTGTAGAAGTATCCTTATTGCCTTGGTTAATGGTGGAAGACCCACCCAGATACAAAGGGGTGGGGGGTCACTTGCCTTATTGTACTGGCTTGGCTTTCCCTCTTACTGCAGGTTGCCTTACCCTGTCTCTGCTGTTGATTCCTTCATTGTTATCAGAACAAGCATTTCCAGTCTTCCATCTTGAACTCTGGATCAGTGGCTTTCCAGGAAGCTTCCAGAATTTCAGTGCTAGATTGNGACTGTGGAGGTACCAGCCTTGTGGCCTGAACAACTACAGGGCTGTTGGCCTGCCTAGTGAGAGACAGCCGTTGTGGGACTACCCTAAATGCTGAGGCATCCCCCATCAAGTATTGAGTCACCAGCAGGTTCTCAGCCTCTTAGCTGTGATTCATGTGTTGATATTATTCCAATGTAAGCTGCCTTAATATAATATTACATGTTATGTATATATAATATACAGATGTTCATTTCATTGACTCTGTTCCTCCAGAGAACCACAGCTAATACCAAAGGGGTTGGTAGAAAACAAATGCTAATAGGAGGGGGAGGTGAATGATGGAGATGAGTTTAAATGGGGAGGAGGGTGAGAGGGCAGGGCAGAGGAGGAGGGAGTGGGGGAAGGAATCACTAACTCAGGATGTCTGAAAACACTGTACTGAATCCTACTATTTTATGTGTGCTTAAGGAGTTCAATTGGAGTTACGTGTGCAAGAGTGAGGAGGTAGTGCTCATACAAGATGATACAGTGTATTGCATTAGTCAGGGTTCTCTAGAGTCACAGAACTTAGAATTAATCTCTCTCTTTATATATAAAGGTGATTTGTTGGAATGATACAGGCTGCAGTCCAGCTAATCCAACAATGGCTCTCTGTGAATGGACATCCAAGAATCTAGTTGCTCTGTCTCACAGGGCTGGATGTCTCAGCTGGTCTTCTGTATATGCTTGAATCCCAAAGAAATAGACTTCAATGCCAGTGAAGGAATNAATGTGCTAGCAAGGGGAGGGCAATCAGACTAAGAACAAAAGCTTCCTTCTTCTATGTTCTTATATATGCTTTCAGCAGAAAGTATGGCCCAGATTAAAGATGCTTGTCTTCCTATTAGAAGTGGATTCTCCCTCTTTAACCCTAACATAAAATCTCTCACAGATGTGCCCTCCACTTCTGGACTGTAGTTCATTCCAGACATAGTCAAGTTGACAACTAAGAGTAGCTATTGGAGTTATCAAACAGAAACTCAGTGCCAGGTGTGTGATACCTGCTCCTGAGGTGTTGATCAGGAAGGTCCCAGAGACCTCAAAACAATACAGGCTACTGTTGTTATTCTTGATTCTCCACCANGACCTGATGCTAAGATTCTGTTGATGAAGACACTATATACTTTGGGCACAGGGCATAGAAATATGTTGTTACTGACCAGAAAGCTTCTTGCTTTGTAGTTAGCATTTACAGTATTGGAAGGTGGTACTCAGGATGCTGAGGAAGAAGAGTCATCAACAGTTTTACTGGCTGAGGATTTGTTCAAATACCAGGTGTACATGGGAAGAACACTTGCCTTCCTCTTCTGCAAAAATCTTGGCATCTAAATCATGAACACTGCTCCATGACTCCAAGATTCAACTAACTATAACCCACCATTTCCAGCTTATTTTCTTCTGCTTTATCCACTGGTTTTAAAGAGCCTAGTGAGTGCCATGTGCCTTTATCCCAGGGNCCAGAGTCAGTACTGCATCATGCCTAATCACAGGGGGTCTGTTGGCAACTATGACTCATGTTGTAATAGAGTCTTGTTCTATTGAGAATGAGTCTCTGGAGCATCCCTTTTCTGTTAGAGCCATGCCAGTGCTGTGTCTGCTCCCCAGGGACAAAGATACTATCACATTCCTTCTCCTGAAATGAGCTACTGAGCAATATGTTGGAATCACAGATTTATGCATAAGTGATGTATATTCTCCTGAGTCTTAAGAGTTAATATGAGCCTAAGTCTTAGTTGCCACAGACCCTGAGCTCAGGATNGTCACTTCACTGCAACTCCAAAAATAACTGCCTCCAAACAGGCTAAAGTGATGCTGTAGTTTTCGGTGGGCCACATTATACCCAGATCCTCTCCAAATAACCCCGACCTGCACTGAGTCTTCAAAAGCTGAAATCCATTGCACATAAAGTCCTTACTCACCCCACTCCAAGAATGTTTTATAAGAATTTTGTTTTCCTTTTTTTTCTGAAATGTACTATCCTTGTTCTTTATTACAAGCAACAAACAAACAGGCAAACAAACAACCCCAAATGAAGGGCAAAGCCTGTCTAGTTGCAGGTTCCTCCCAGTTGTACTGGAACTTTCAAAACTAGATGAATGTTTGAAAATGGGAAGAGAAGAATGTGGTAGATATATGGGGAACTGTATTAATCTAGTAAATATGNTGGTGGCTTTGACCATGGAGGCTTTGACATGAACATAACCTTACCTGGTGATAGTTAATCACCAGAGTGCTGTGATTAGATGCATGGACCACATTGGAAGAGGGAGTCTAAATTGAGGGTTTTCTTCTATCAGATTGGCTTGTTCAAATGTCTGTGAGACATTTTCTTGATTGATAAAT
>LZPO01117648.1:0-19767 GCA_001675575.1 Neotoma lepida
TAGGCATCTTGTGTTTTTGCTTGCTGTTCTACTGTGTATTTGACTTAGTTTTCTAACAGTCTAAACTGACTAAGAATGTCATAGACTAAACAACTTAAACAACAAATATTTATTCTCGCAGTTTCTGGATGCTATGAAGCTCCAGATCATAGTGCCAGCATGGTTGGTTCTGATTCTTGCTGAGAGCCTTCTTCCTATCTTAGTTAGGCTTTTGTTGCTGTGAAGGGACATCATGACCATGATGACTCTTATAAAGGAAAACATTTAATTGAGGCTGTCTTACAGTTCTGAGGTTTAGTCCATTAGCATCATGGTGGGAAGCATGGCAGCATGCAGGCACACATGGTGCTGGAGAGGTAGCTGAGAATTCTACATCTGGATTCACAGGCAACAGGAAGAGACAGTGAGCTACTAGGCCTGGCTTGGGCTTCTGAAACCTCAAAGCCAACCCCCAGTGACATACTTCTTCCAAAAAGGCCACACCTATTCCAACAAGGCCACACCTCCTAATAGTGCCACTCCTTGTGAGCCTATGGGGGCCATTGTCATTCAAACCAGCACACTAATTTACAGATGGCATCTTTCTTCATGTCCTGAAGTGAGAGAGATGGAGACAGAGGCAAGAGAGAGAAAGAACCACTCCTCAGGGTACTGATCACATTTTTTAGACTCTCCACCCATGGCCTATGCTTAGGAGTGGAGATGGGTGTAAACATTGATTCTCACAGTTCAGGTGACAAAGCTATTACTGCAGTCTATGAAATCTGTCCTTCTCTTCTGAGATGGAACATAGTGTTCTTCAACAATCATAGCTGTAAGTCCCTGAGAGCAAGTGTGTGAAGTGAGGATGGAGGAGGAACAGGTGCAGTCTTGGAAGCACTATTCCCAGAGGGATGGCCCCAAACCCTAGACAGCTAAAAGAAAATGCACTGTCATGAACCAATTGATGACTATTCACTGTTCATCCAATTCTGAACCTCAGATGCAGCTGGCACACTTGGAAGAGATGCAGGGACTGTTATGTGTCCTTTTCTATCAAATGTGCATATGATGTAATTTGGTCATATCCACCATCACTACCTCCATCTTCTCCTAGATTCACCTCTGCCCCCTAAATCCTCTCACAACTTCATGCCCCCCACCATTTTAAAAAATTGCCTCCACTGAGTCTAGTTTTGATGCCAGTATACTCAATGGGACATCCATTGGAGGATGATGGACTTATCAGGGGCCATATTCTTAAAGAAAACTCACTCTCTCTTCCTGAGCAGTCATCAACTGTCAATAGCCCCTCAACCTCAGGGTGTAAGGTTTCTAAGCCCTTTTCCCCTCCAAGCAGCCGTATTTACAGGCTTGATCTTATGCATGTCTTGTGCAGGCAACCAAGCTGTTGCATTTATGAGGGTGGTGGTCTGTCATGTCCAGAAGACACTGTTTGCCCCACTGCTCCCTGACCTGTGGGTCTCATAATCCATCTTCTCTACCAAGATGGTCTCTGAGCTCAATTATGGTTGAGCATTCCACCAACATTTATCCTCTGCACTTAGACTAGTTGGGGGTTTCTTCGTTAACTGCCCAGTCTACTGCACAAAGAAACTTCTCTGATGAGGTCTGAGATATGAAGTAATCTATGGGTATAGATGCAAATTTAGATCTGCGCTACTTCCTACTTAGGCTGTATCTGTATGGCATCATTATCCGCAGCAATGCAATCCATTTTGACATTTTTACAAATGTTTTATATTATTCTTAAGAACAGGTTGAAAAAATGAATATAGTATGTCTACTATATCTGCAGGTTCTCCACTTTCAGTTTGACCATGCATGGATTGAAAATTATTTTAAAATTACATCTATAATAAATATGTACAGGCTTTTTTCTTGCATTTTAAGCAATGTATAACAATAGCTGCTTCCATATAATTTATGTTGTATTAGGTACTGCGAATGAGACATTAAAGTGTATATGATAATATATAAATTATAAGTAAATAATACACCCTTACCATTTTATAGTAGGCATATTAACAGGTGCAAATTTTGATATTTAGGAGGTCTTGNTAAATCAAAGGGTCCTCATTCTCTCCATTATGAAAGATGACTGTCATGGTTTTCAGTGACATTAAGGGGAAGGTAGTTTTCATGGACATTAATTGTAAAGACAGATACTTGAATGAGTTCTTATTTTTAACATTTTATTTTTTGAAGTTAACATAGTATGCAGTTGATTTATGTTTTTTAAGTCCTGTATGTTCAATACCTGTGTAGGTTTGCTAACACATTATAGATCTGTGTCTACAGTCAGGGTGAAGAACATACCCAGGCCCTCTCATGTTCCCACCTCACGGTCTTCCTGACAGCTGCGCAGTCTGCTCTTCCTCACTGTGACTTTGAGAATGCCACACACGTAAAATCTTGTAGCATGTATGTCTTAGTTAGGGTTGTTTTTGTTGTGATGAAACACTGTGACCAAGGCAACTTGGGGAGGAAAGGGTTTATTTGGCTTACACTTCCACATCATCATTGATGGAAGTCAAAACAGGANCTNAAACAGGGCAGGAACCTGGAGGCAGTAGCTGATGTAGAAGCCGTGGAGGAGTGCTGCTTACTGGCTTGCTCCTCATAGCTTGCTCAGTCTGTTTTCTTAAAGAACCCAGGACCACCAGCCCAGTGGTAGCACCACCCACAGTGGACTGGGCCCTCCCACATCAATCACTAAGAAAATTCTACAGGCTTGCCTACAGCTTCTGGAGGCATTTTCTCAACTGAGGCTCCCTCCTCTCAGATGACNCTAGCTTGTTTCTAGTTGATATAAAGCTAGCCAACAGGATGTAGACCTCTGAGCCTTCACTTACATTCCATTTGTGATTGTGTATGTCAGTTTATTCTTCTCTGTTGCTTGGCAATAGTCTATCATGTGGGTCCACCAATCTGTTTAGCCATCACTCATTGTTCCAGTGTTGTATCACTGCTATGCCTGTCTCTTATACACATCTAGATGTGTATAAGAGACAGGTGTTTGTGTGTACTTTCTAGTTTTGTGTTGCTAGGGTGAGTATGTTTACTCTCGCATTTACCTGATGATTAATAGTTTCATTTCTTTGCCATCCATGCATCTGTTTAGTAAAAGAATGTGTCTAAGCCCTTTGTCTGTTCTTTTTTTTTTCTTTGAAAATACTGTTTTTGAAGTTTCTTTATGTAACATGAGGACAGTTCTTAGGCCCTGTATGTGATTTGAGAATCTGTTTTTCCCAGTCTATAGCTTGTATTTTCATTGTTTTTTAATCATCATCTTCAGGAGAGTCGAAGTTTTAAGTGAAGACATTTGTTCTCTTTGAACTTTATGTCTACATGTGTAGGCACCATGCCTAAGAACTCTTGCCTACTCCTAAACAGGAAGGTTTTTGTCTTGTGCTTCCTTATATACATCTCATTTTGTGAATTTTTGTGTAAATGTGGGATTTGGGTCTAAGTTCTCTTTCTTCTCCACTTTCTCCTCTTTGTCCGCACAGTCATACTGCCACCACTCATTGAAGAGACCGTTTTTGTTTGTTTTGCTTAANTCCTTCATACTTCATAACTTTATAGCAATGATTAAAATGGTGTAGTCTAATACCCTGAACGTTCTTGGTTTTTCAAAACCATCTCAGCTGTTTTTCCTTTGCTTCTCCACACAAATTTTTAAATAAGGTTATCCATAGCTACAAAATAATCACATTGCCAGTGTCTGCAATTGTGTGAAATCTGTAAAGCAGTTTCAGACTCCCAATCCATGAATATTTGCCCCTGTTTTTCTAAGTGCCCCTCCATTTCTCCCACCAGCATCATCTGCCAATTTTATCAGTGTTCAGGAGGGTTATACCTAAATATTTTTCTTTAGGAACCAAAAGTATAAGTGATAATTTCAAATTCCAATTTGAAATTGTTGATTGATAGTATAGTAATTTAATTAATTTTGCATAGGGACCTTGTCCTGTTCTTTGGCTAAATTTATTAATTCTGTGGGTTTATATTATTTGAAGATTCTTTGGGAATGTATATGACTGTCTAGAAAACAGGCATGGCTTCATGCCCCCGATCTAAACTTTATTTCTTTTAAACCTTTTGTCTTCCTATTGCCCAATGTTTGGGTCGAGTAAGAGGACTGACAGTGTCATCCTTATCTTGTTCCTAATCTTAGTGGGAAAACATTCAGTTTTTTAATCAAAAAATCTATCAGCTGTAGATGATTTATAGATGTCTTTTTAAATTTTATTTATTTTTATTTTATATGCATTGGTATTTTGCCATGGGTGTTGGATTCCCTGGAACTGGAGTCACAGACAGTTGTGACCTGCCATGTGGGTGCTGGGAATTGAACCCAGGTCCTCTGGAAGAACAGTCAGTGCTCTTCACCACTAACCCATCTTTCCAGCCCCCTATAGATGTCTTTTTAAAGACTAAGGGGGTTCCATTTTCTTCTTTATTTGTTGACATTGAATTATATCATTTTTTAAAATTTGTTTTCCTTTAACTGATAGTGTAATTAATTACATTAATCAGGTTTCAAATATTGAACCAGCCATGTACTTCTGGGATCCAGACATTTTGTGTGACATATTATTCCTTTTATGTATTCCTGAATATTGCTCTTTTTTCTTAAGTTTTGTTATATATGTTCCCAAGGGCCATTGAAATGTTGGTTTCTATTCTTATGCTATTTATTTTTTCAGGTTTTTATCAACTTGTTAATAATAGCCTTATATAATTAAGAAGTATTGTCTTTTCTTCTGTTTACTAGACATGATTGTATAGAATATAATTTTCTTTTAATGTTAAGTAAGTATTTAGTTGAATTTCCCAGTGAAACTACTTGGTCCTGAAAACCCCTTTTCCATGGTGTTCCTAACTATAAATTCAAAGTTGTTTGTTACTGTTCATGTTGGTGGGAATTGAAGTCAGGGCCTTATGCATGTAAAACATGTGACTCACCACTGAACAACACTCCCCATAGAAAAACCGAAGTTTTAAGTGGATATCTTTAGGTTATCTATTCTGATTTTTTATTTCTGGTGGTTTTTTATTTCCTTTAGGAAACCTTTAAAATTCTGTGAAAATGTACAAGCTTTTGGCATTTTACTTAACTTAGTATTTTGCCATTTATGTGGAATATAACATGCAGGTCAAGTATTTCTAATCCCAAACCGTGAAATCTGAAATTCTGTAACATATAAAACACTTTGAGCTAAACAATATTCTAAAAATGTACAAATATTTCAGAACACCCCCCCCAAAAAAAACCTCAGAAATCCAAAGCCCTGCTGGTGCCAATCATTTCTTGTAAGGAATGCTGAGCTTATCTACTCACATGGTGTCATTTGTGCCTTGTGCTCTGTGTACACTGTCAAGAACTGAAGTCAAGAATACGCATAGTCTATGGGACCGAATGTGTTACCAGGTTCCTTTTCCTCTTTTTGTGCCATGTTCATTGCCATGTTTCTGTCATATCGAAGAGCTTAATTTAGCAATTATACAACAGTTTTGTTGGCAATAAATTATTTTTATCTGCCTTCATTTGAGAATGTCTTTTTTTTAAACTTATATGTGAAGGAATGTATTAGTTCACTTTTCATGACTGTGACCAAAATAGGTCTTATAAGCAGCTGAAGGGAGGAAGCTTTTACTTTAGTTATAGTTTCTAAGGAATCAGTCCATGATTGGCCTTGTGTGTTTTGGTAGAACATGATGTCAATAAGAGCTTCTTCACCTGGTTGTAGACAGGAAGCAGCAGAGACAGGAAAGAGCCAAAAACAAGAGACCCCCCCAAAGACTTGTCCCCAGTGACCTCCTTGCTCCAGGTAGACCTGACCTCCTAAAGTTTCCAGAACCTTCCAAAATCATGAAGTGAGCTGAGGACCTAATTATTTAACATGGGAACCTATGGGAGATATCTCATATTCATTTTAAACCGCAGCAGGGATACAGTCACCATATGTACAAATTCTCTTTTGTACTTTGCATGACTTCGTCACTTCCTAGGCATTGTTTCTGTGTCATGAGAAATGTGGTTTGCTCTGTTTGCTCTCAAGATGTCTTTCTTTGTCTTCTGTTGGCAGAAGTTTCTGTCCTGCAGTCATTCAATCCCAAATAAACACACACAGGCTTATATAAATTATAAACTGTTTGGTCTATGGCTCAGGCTTCTTACTAGCTAGCTCTTTCATCTTAAATTAACCCATTTCTATTAATCTATGTTTTGCCATGTGGCTTCGTGGCATTACCTGTGTCCCATTACATCTTGCTCGCCTGGAAGCACTCAGCCTCTCCCCTGACTTTGTCGTCTTCTCCCTGTCTCTCTGCTTGGATTCCCCTCCTGGCTCTATTCTGCCTTGCCATAGGCCATAGCAGCTTTTTTATTAACCAGTTGTAGCAACACATATTCACAGCATACAGAAAGACCATCCCTCAGCACTTCCCCTTTTCTGTCTAATCAAAAAGGAAGGTTTTTATTTTAATATAGTAAAATTACATATAACAAAACATATATCAAGCAAGAATTAGAGTTACAATACCTAGTCTTTTTGCATTTAGCAAAATTAAAGGAAATACTCTATTTTATTTTTGTGAGTCTTAAGTTTCATATCTAATTTACCATTTATCATGATTAAGGAAAACTGTAATTATAACTATCTAGTATTCAATTCCATCAAAGACCCTAGAAGGATATAATATTTCCTGAGTAAACAGGAAGTACATTATAAGCAACTTCTAAAAATCTAGATATGACAGAGACATCTGGCTGCTTGGACAGTCACCCAAAATTGCTCTGTAACATTGGAGCATCTATCTTCAGCATACAGGCCTAGAGTCTCTGGCAGAATTTTTGGTGAAACAGGAAATTTGAAGAACCATTTTGCCTATTTTGGCAAAGTTCGTCAGTTGTTTTTCTCCATGTCCTGCAAAATGTCTGGCAATTTCTTCTGTGAAGCAGGAACCTGAAGGACCCTCTCATCCTGTTTTGGCAAAGTACGGGGGTCATTTTCCTATGGGTCCTGCATATCCAGTTTATACAACATACTGTCAAGCAGTCTAGGCAAGAGCAGTTTCTTGGTTCGTGTCTCTCATGTGGGCCGAGGCACAGAGATGCTGCAGCACTTGAGCCTGAGCACAGCATGATGGATTCCCGCCATGGTACACAGAAGTGTCTTCAAGCTGCACAGAGCACTGCATGGCAGATTTTGTTTTCGCTAGTACAGACAAGGTTTCTGGGCTACAAGATGGTTGATGGAGGCATAGACCCACTGGTTCCCAGAGCTGGCGGTGAGCATGGCAGTAAATGTTCCTCTGTCATGTTGAGAATCTATGTTTTGCCACGTGGCTTTATGGCATTACCTGTTCTCTCATATCTTGCTTCTCCTGGCAGCAGTTTGGAGCGTCTCCTCTGACTCCTCCTTTCTTCTCTCTCTATCTGTCTTGATTTCCTGCCTGGCTCAATCCTGCCCTGCTGTAGGCCAGTACAGCTTTATTTATTAACCAATGGGAGCAACACATATTCACAGCATACAGAAAGACATCTCATAGCAGTCTTCAGTTTTAAGATAACTTAGATCATGATGTCCAAGATTATGCAGTGCCTTCACACTGTATAGGGTTTACTGGATATGTAGGTTTGTGTCCCTTGCCAACTTTGGGAAGTTTTCTGCCATTAACTCTTGAAATGTTCACTTGCTCTTTTCTTTCTAGAATCCCATTGACATGAAACTTAGACCTCTTGGTACCATTCAGTAGGTTCCCAAGCCTTCATTTTTGACCGATAATTCCCTCTGACACACAGATCAGATAATTCCACTGACAAATACTTAGGCTTGGTGATTCTGCCAAGGATCCATCCTATGAGTTGTTTATTTCACTTATTGCACATTCTCATTCCTCCTTTTCTTCTCTTTCTGCTAGGTCTAGGGGAGGGCAGGTGGTGGGTGCATGGTGCTTCTCCAGATTTCCTTGTTCCAGCCTTGCCTGCCCCAGGTTTCAGGGGCTGAGTCCAGGATTGAGCATAGAAGTAGCAGACTAAGCTGGTGGTCCTCTGAATTCTGGCATTTGTTCTCATTTCATCTACCACTGTTCACTTTCCCCAGCTCATGTAACACTGTGCACCCTGAGCAGCTTCTGTAGCTGTACTGAACAAATCGTACATTCCTTGTATTTGAGCCGCTCTTCTTTTTCTGTGAAAATTCATGTACTATTCACATCCAGACAATGAAACTTTATTCAGCACTAAGAAGAAATAATGAATCAAGCTAGGACAGGACATGAGGGGCTGTTAACTGTGTGTATGATGAAGCTAAGGACAGACATCAGTCTTAAAAAGCTACATGCCATATCCTTCCAACTGACTTCTGGAAAGAAGATAATGGAGAAAGTAAAAAAGATCAGGGGGTGCCCAGGATTAAGGGGAGGGAAAGTGGGCCAGCTTGTACCTTACAAGGGATTTGTAGGATAGTAAAGGGGCCTTTGGGACACTAATGGTGATTTGTGCCATTGCACCTTTGTTTGCCGTACAGTCTACTAGATGTACAGCGCTGAGAGTGAAATGTAATGTTACTATTTGTAATGTAATGTTGGTAACAATGATGTCAGCTGTAGTGTACCAGTTTTAACAGTGCGTGACTACAATGGAGAGTGTTGATAGTGGGAATGACTCTGCCTGTGTGAGGGAAGTGAGCATATGTGACCTCTGTACCTCCTTTTCAAATTCATTGCAAACCTAAAACTACTAAAACATTTAAGTTTATTTTAAAATTAATACATAGTCAAAGATTACATAGTAAAACAATTGAAATGCCTAAGAACTGTAGTTGAAATCTTCAATTTATTTGCTTTAAAGCACAGTGAAATTAAATTTATCAAAAAAGTATATGCACTTTGGAAGTGTAATGCAGCCCACCACTTTCCTCTTCAGTTGTCAGGGTATGACTGTCGGCTGCTTTTATATGTCTTATTGGAATTATTAGGATCTAATAGATAATTTTGAGCATGCTAGAACTTCATGATAAATTTAAAGTGTGTACAATGCCTTTTTCAGAACTCTGCCACATGCTGCCCTGGTGAATCATTGGGTTTTAAGAGCTAAGACAGTAGATTCATCTCACTGCTGGGCTGGCATACAGGGTGGGGCTTGGTAGTAATTTGAGAATGATAACAGCTGTACCATTCCTTATAGGACACAAGTGTCTCTGAGGAGAGCATTTCCCTGTCGCCTGCCCTGAGGCTGTGTGGGTGCTGCAATTAGTCATAACACACAGCCCTGGTACAGTCACAGGCAAGGCATGCAGTAGCTATGTAGAGCCTGTAATTACCACGTATCTCCAAATTGAAATCTCAAAAAAAAATTACCCCAAAACAAACAACAAACAAACAAAAAACAAACAAAAAAACAGAAAAATAGAACAAAACCAGACAGTACATATTAAGAGACAGGGTCTCCACACCGTCGCTGTTCTCTATGGCTGTCATTTTATAGTTTTTGTAGTTTGTTTGTGAGTTAGTTGTTGTTGTTGTTGGTTTTGGGGGGATTGTTTTTGTTTGCTTGTTTTTCTGTCTTTTTGCTTTTGGAAAGAAAATGAAGCATGAAGACACTGGTCTGTAAACCCACTGGCTTGGGAGGTGAGAGTCAGGGACTTATCTAAATATAACACTGCTGTCTCTAGTGCTCAAGAAGGGGCCATGGGAGTGACTATACAAGGGTTTCTCTGTACCCTGGCCTGGGAAGAGGCTTACCCTTCCTCCCTCCCCTGGCCTGTTTCTCGGTTCAATTCATTTCGGTGGGCATGTATGAGTCTGTACATGTGAAATTTCTACATTTACTTATTGCTTGATAAGAATTTTGTGTTCTTGTATTTGGGTACTCCAGGCTGCTGCTGTTTTTAGTACAGTTAGAATATTAGACATTTTTGTATTCTTGTGCAGCCCAGAGATGCATGTCGAACTGAACTGCCTACTTACATCATAGACACAGCTTCTTCACTCCCTGCATGCTCAGAGGTGGCCCTACAATATTGCAGAGACATCAGGATGCATTTGAGAGCCAATACTGAGCCAGGTTCCCTGTCTCCCCATCTGAAGTCAGTATTGATCATTCTCATTGGCCAGGCTCTGTGTGCTGCCTCCTCATTGGCTACAGTGTAATTTCCTGCGGCAGCCTCCCCTTTTTTATTGAAAAAAAAATTGTTTTCATACAATATATTCTGATCATGCTTTTCTCCTCCCTCAACCCCTTCTAGATCCTCCCTGCCTCCCTACCCACCCAGTTCCACTCACTTTCTCTCTCTCTTTAAAAAACAAAGAATACACACACAAAAAAAATCATAAACCAGAATATACAAGCAATAGACCAATAAGGCAAAAATGTCCTAGCAAACCTGTATGAGATAGAGTGTGGTGGTTTGAAAGAAAATGGCCCCAAAAGGAGTGGCACTATTAGGAGATGTGTCTTTGTTGGAGTAGGTGTGGCCTTGTTGGAGGAAGTGTGTCACAGTGGGGGTGGGCTTTGAGGTCTTCTNTGCTAAAACTATACCCAATGACACAGTTTACTTCCGGTGGCCTGTGGATCAAGATGTAGACCTCTCAGCTCCTTCTCCAGCATGATGTCTGCCTGCATGTCACCATGTCCCACCATGATGATAATGGACTAAATCTCTGAAACTGTAAGTCACCCAAATTAAATATTTTCCTTTATAAGAGTTGTCATGGTGTCTCTTCACAGCAATGAAAACCATACCTAAGACAAAGATATTAAATTTGCTTTGTGTTGACCATATACTTCTGGACATGGGACCTGTCCTGAAGTATGGTTAATATACTCAGTGAGACTCTATTGGAAAAGACCAATTTTTCCTTTGTGAGTGGGTAACAATTGCAGATAGCTTCTTGGTTAGTGGTGTGGGCCTGTGTCTAGTTAGGTTATGATCTTCCCACCTGCATTTGGCTTTCAGAGCTGTGGAAGAGATAGGATGTTCTGTCCTGTCAGCCTTGCTTCCCTTCCACTGTGTTGATTATCAGTGGTTAGATACTGTAGGCCAGTAAGGGATATTAGCCATGACTACAGAATCTCATTGTAATTAAGGAGGACCAATTCATGGGAATAAAGAAAAACATATATATATATATATATATATATATATATATATGCACACGCAACATACAGTTAAAATTTCAAAATGTGACCAAAAATTCTTCTTTGGAAAATAATTAAATTGCTTCAAAGAAAGAATCTTGAATTCCTCCTAAATGTTTTAATTTATACATCAAAAACAACTACATATGACGCAATTAAGACAGATGCAGACAGAGAGGCTTGAGACCGAAGATGGTATGAAGTGCTAACAGGAGTGCTAGGAAGTGGTCTGTAGGGAGTGGTTAGAGGTGCCTCTTGTGCACATGAGTAGGTGTATCAGACAGAAATTACACCATTATATTAGTGGATCAACAATCTAACTTCCTTTTCTTTTTGCTTTATATTTTTGGAATAATATCAGATTTATGGGAAGTCCCATGATTAAAAAATCTTGAAGAGAGTCAGGCAGTGGTGGCACACACCTGTAATCTCAGCACTTGGGAGGGAGAGGCAGGTGGAGCTCTGTGAGTTCAAGGCCAGCCTGGTCTACAGAGGGAGTTCCAGGACAGCCAGGGCTACACAGAGAAACACTGTCTTGAAAAACCAAATAAATAAATGAAAGAATGAGTAAATGAGGGAGGGAGGGAGGAAAGAAAGAATCTTGAAACACTCTCCCTACATATATTCCTGCTATTCACGTGGACACAATGTTCTCTGTTCTCTCTCTTCTGCTCCTTATTGTCACATGTATCTGTTCACATGTGTGTGACTCATGCACACATACTCCCTTTTATTTCAGAGCAAGATATACTAATTCAAGAGCTCACCCTTATGTCTCTCTGTCTAACACCGCCCCTCCCAGCCTTCCCACACTCCACATTTATAACTCATTCCCTGGCACTGATAGGCCTGGCTCCTAGTCCTTTCCATATAATTACATGGTTTTCTCTGTCCCCTGTACGTATTTAGCCCCTCAGCCAGGCCTACCTTCCCTCTAAACCAGTGCTCCTCAAAAAAGGAGAACAGAGGTATAAAGGGAGGAGGTTCCTTTAGGGAAAGGCTGATTTCTTTCCCCCAAACAGTGATTGTACTGATACGTGAAAGTTCCACAGATATTTGGAAAAGTGCTTTGGGACATTGGACTTTTGATAGGTAGAAATCTTACATCGAAATAAATATTCTGTTTTCCATAATTAAAAAACTGACGATTTTGTTGGTCTTTGTACCAACATTGCCATGCAACTCATACATACATTCCCAATGTTTTAGACATAAAAACATCCAGCTAAGTAGAGGCCAGAGTCACATCACTATCCATTACTCACCCCCTTTCATCAGCATCCCTAGTGCAGAAAGCCTCTCACAAAACTCTTGCCCTTGATGTTATCTGTAGAAAAGATAGAGAAGGCAGGGCCTTGTGCCCCATAGAGCTGCTGGATGGGGAGTGACTGTGTGCAGATATCCACTGGCTTATCCACAGATATCAGACAAATCTGGGCTCACAATTAAGACCCAGTGCTGCCAAGTTAAAAATCATTGCATCATGCAAACAGCGGGAAAGTGGAGGGGTAGGGTCTGTTCTGGGATGACTGACCCCAGCTTTTTAAGAGCACAACTGGCACTTTTGGATTCAACATGACATTGACTTGGAATTCAGAGCATCTGTGGCCATCATAGAAGCAGTAGGGTTATATCCTGGGCCTTGACAACAGCATCTCATCCTGCATTGAGAGGGATTCTATGCTTGGGGTCCTTTCCCTGGCTGCTGCCTTTGTACAGGCTGGTGACAGACCAGGACCAGGAGGGCATGAACAACATCTACCTCAGCTTCCCTCCATGTGTGCTCATTGGAGATTCAGAGCCTTCTTTCCCTTTGGTTTTCTATGCTCTATAAGTCTTACTGGTCAATTCCTATTTGCTTATGTATAAGCAATGACTACAGATGACTCCTCTCCCCTCTGTAGTGTAAGCCAGGTTCTTCCTTGGGTGTTGGGCCCAGGTGCACTTAAGGCTTGGCTGACACTGTGTCCAGCCTTCCCCTCCCCTTTGCTAACAGTGACCTGAAATTTTCCCTCCCTCCTCTGGAGGCATCTTCCTTCCCACTTACCTTGCTCAGCCCACTTAACACCATGCCTGTATGCCCATTCTCAAGTTCCACCACAGCCCTTTGGCCAGTGTTTACTCCTGGAGCCTCCTTGCCCTGTGCGGTCTCTGGCTTTCTGGTGGTGGTCTTTGAAGTTTTCTGAAGGTTTCAGTGACAAAATAAGAAGAGTCACTGCTGGCAAGGTTGGTGAGAAAGTCCAGCATGGACATTCCCTGAAGTCAAGACAGATTCTCCATCTGTGGCTGAGTGTATGACATCACCAGGCAGGGCTCACCCTGACCCAGCAGCTACCATGGGTAGTGCCTCCTTTCCCAGAAGTTCGGGTCATCTTCCCCTTTCCCATAGGCTTCAGGGCCCAGAGTTCTAGAAGTTGTAACAAGTCAAAGAGTCCCATTCCTCATGTTCTCCAAAACAAAGACTTAATGGGGTCAGAGACTTTCTTACATAGACTTAGAAGGTACTGAGGATGTGTGTGGGCCATCCAGCCATGTCTGTGAATACTGATGGAAAGAGATTCCTTACCATTCCTCTCTTACTCTAATGAAAAGATACAGAGTGGCCTGGAAGTCTGTCTTCATAGTAGATTCTCCAAAGTGTACCTTTTATTGAGAGAAACCAAAGATTAATTTGTAGAGAAAAGAGTGGGGTCTGATAGTTATCCAAGAGTGAGTAACAAGAGTATCAATTCCTCTATATTAAAGTAGACACTTCAGTTCCCACCTGAAAGGTTAGAGGAAGAGGGAACAGGTGAAGAATAGGGCTGTAGGATTTGCCAGGCTTTGAGAACATATTTGGGGTTCCCGCTGGGAGGTAGAAGCTACAATTGTTAGCCTTCTAGGGGGGTCTATGGGTAATGGCATTTGTGCCCTTGAATGGCCAGGTCAGATGCTGTGGTTTCTCCTGAGCACTTGTCACCGATCATTGGGTCCGTGTCTATGGGTTGCCCTGTGTTAGTTATTATGCAGCGCTGTGTTTGCTATTCATTAAGCGGCGCTGTTTACCGTGCGAGAAAAGCCACAGAGTTACGACAAAACCCACTATAAGAGTTTATTAAGAGGGGAGTGCTTAGGCCTATAGAAATGGTTGTGCAGGGAGAGAGAAGAAGAAGAGGGGGGAGGAGTCTGTGACCTGCTTTTTATGGATTCCTCCGCACATGCACATACAGGCTTACGTAGCTATGCCATGCATGCGCATAGATTATGTGATCATGCTGCGCGTAAATTACATGACCATGCAGCACATGGATTACATAGGACGTAAGGCCCTGGAATGACTAAACACCTTGCTTGGCTACTGGACAGCGCATATGCAGTCGTGTAGCTGGGGGAGTGGCCAGGAATTTCAACACCCTGGGCATCTGTAATTTGGTGTTTACTCACTGAGCATGAGGTCATTGTCTGTGGGCTGCCTGGTGCACTGGGCATCTGTAATTTTGGGAAGTTCCTCAGTAACTCTAATAGATGCTAAGGACTAAGGATATTTGTGTCCATCTCCTAGTGGCTCTTGAGCTGGGCTGCATTGCGTGGCAGACATACTTGCATGTCTTTTTTTGCGTATTTCCTACATAAAGCTTTCTCCATCCTTCAAGGTACCTCTTGCTGTGGTGGGGTCATATCCTCATCCTCTCTCTCCTGGCAAATTTGCTCTACAAAGGATTATGGCCACTTGGACTGCAGAGGCCAGAACCTTGGAATATTATATGACCCAGTTGGAGAGCAGGGCCAGAACTCTGTATATCATGTCACCCTTGTGCCCTGCCCTGCCAGCTCTGGAAGCAGTAGTTCCCCAACAGCAACCACAAGTATGCTAAATGTGGGGAGGGGAAAAAGCTAGAGGATGAGGTGTTTGTTGCCTCAGTTTTACATATTTATAATGTCCTGAGGGGTTTATTCTTCAAGCAGAGAAGGGAACTCCCCAGTGGAACTGCTTGGCCCTTACTGAAGCTGCCCTGGTGCCCCCTCTCTTTGCGAGGTGGCTGCTGCTGTTCCTCTCAAGTGTCTGGCATGGAGTAGTCACCTCTGTAACTGTTCCAAGTGTTTACCTGCCCTGTCAACCCCGTCTCCGCCAGTCTCTTCAGCCTTGTCTGCATCTCTTCCAATGGTTCAGTCCCTGATGAAGCAGACTCTGAGGCAGCCAAGAGTTCAAGCCAGATTGTTTATATTTTAAGTTGTTATCACCATGGGTGTTTCTCCTTTAGAGTCTCATAATGAGCATGCAGACCTTCAAATCAAATCAAATTATTGGTGTCAGAGAAGAATTCTTTTTATTAACATTGTGTCAAAATACTGCCTTGCATTTCAAAACATGACTAAATAACAAAGATTTAAAGTAGTGTTTTCTAAAAGGAATATGTTGTTGGAGGCAGGAACTCCCTGAACTTGGAATTCCTGCAGGAGTGTTGTTTACTTTTATGAGTCCCCCACTGTGCAAGACAAAGATTGTGTTGAGCCTGTGCAGAAAAGCGTGCTGAGTGGCAGTTTTTAGCGGGGCTTTGTAGGTTGAGCTTTCCAGAGTAAGTCACCACACAGATGTAAGAATTGTCTACTGTGCTTGGCACCAGACACCCCCTCTCTGTGGCTTATTTCTGCCTTTCTTTCACAGATAATTAGTGGTCTCAAC
This sequence comes from Neotoma lepida, assembly GCA_001675575.1. NCBI lineage: Eukaryota > Metazoa > Chordata > Mammalia > Rodentia > Cricetidae > Neotoma > Neotoma lepida. Next base: position 15,816 of record LZPO01117648.1, read on the forward strand.
TTGGTTCCTTTGTTTGAAAGCAAGGGAGTAAGAAGTGGAAAACCGTTTGGAGCCCGTTGTGACAATAAAGCAAACAGATAAAAAGGAATTTGAGGGTGTGAAAGCAATAACCATGGGCAGAAAAGAGCACATTAGAGGTCCTTGCAGATGATGACATCCTCAGGCCTGGGGTGCCTTAGATATGGGAGTGAGCTGGGGTAGCTGCTCAAGGGGTGTTCTTTGTCTGAGACACAGTGAGGGAGTTGAGTGTATTTATTTGGTAGGGAAGGTGCTAAAACATGGTTGGGTGTGAATTAGAAGTCCATTTATATTGGAGGGGGCAGTTGAATGCAAGGCACAGCATGACAGTGAATTTCNGGCAAAATGAAGCTCTTCCAGGAGNGGAGAGGAAGGCCAGCTCAAGGAATAGAAAAGGTACCACTGTGAAGGGGGCCACTGTATCCTGTGACACAAAGAAGAGGAAGAGAGCTGTGAACAAGTGGCCAAGGAAGACTGCATTTTCACAAGGAATACAGGCCTGTCCGAGTTTTCCCTTGCTTTTCTGTTGCTCTGATAAACACCATGACCAAGAACAACTTCGGTGAGTAAAGAGTTTTAGTTTACAGATTACAGTCCATCGTTGAAGGAAACGAAAGCATGAATATGGAGGCAGGAACTGAAAGAGAGACCATGGAGGAGTGCTGCTTACTGGCTTGCTCTCCATAGCTTACTCAGCTTGCTTTCTTACACATTCCAGGACCACCTGCCCAGGGGTGCCAACACTGACAGGGGCTGGGTCCCCCCACATCAATCATTAATCAAGAAAATGCTCCACAGACTTGCCTATACGTCAATCTGATGTAGGCGATTCCTTAATTGATGTTTTTTTTTTTTTTCTTGCTAGATGACGGTAGCTTGTGTCATGTACACCAAAACCCAAAAACAAAATAAAAACAAAATGAAATGAAACAACTGACTAGCACAAGTCCCAGTCACAAATGGATGGAGTTAGTGTCACCAGAGAAAGTACTGCTGGATGCAGGAGTTGGGATGGTTCAGTGACACTTAAAAATAAACATCTAAAATAGGTTGTATGAGATGTTGGAATTCCAAGGCCACTGAAGTGATAAAGTATTTTAGGAATTGGTTTTGATTATCAAACAATTTAGGCAAGTTAACTATTTTCAAAGAAGTAAAATTAGTTTGTCTCGCTGGCAAAGATTACCATTTCCATTTAGAATCTTGATTGTTAAATGCCAGCTAGACCAGGCCGCTATAAATATGCAGCAGACGAGCTCCCCAGGCCCTCAGACAGGAGGAGCCGAGGATGGAGGAATAGTCTTCTGTCTTAAGGCGGAGGAGTGTGGCAGGGAGAAAGTCCGATCCAGGTTGTCATGATCTGACATCTGCAAGAATTTTCTCAGAAATGTCGCTGTAGGTACCAGGTACTTTTATGATAAATTTTATGAGAATTTTAGATAGTGCCATTTCTCGTATTACCTCAGACACCTTTACAGTATGTTGATGATTAACAGTAGATAGGTTTGTATTTTAAGATGGCTTTTTGATTGGTTAGCATTTGACTTATTCCAAAACAGGAACAGGCACGTGTTTGGGTTATTGTTTCCATTGTTGCTTGTGTGGCATTCCACAATGNAAGCACACATTAAGAAAAGGGGTCTGTCCTGTGGTATCTCCTCTTTCTAGTAGGCAGTGGATTGTGAATAGCCTTCTGAGCGCACAGGCTGGCTTTGGGCTTCTGTTCAGACATCTCCGGACTCCAGGGACAGGTGCTGGTGTGGAGAGAGGAGCCTGGACAGCATTTGTGTGGATACCTGGGCTCCCCTTGATCTGGCAGCTTGTACAGCTTGCACCTATTTGAATGTTTTAGACGTCTAAGGAAATACTGATATTTTAGGATTTAGACTAGAACTAAGTGACCCTTGAATTAGTCTTTTCCTGAATTAATTTGTTCTTAGTAGTCTGAATATTCTTTTTGAAACTTCAAATTAAAACAAGTTTTTTGTTTACTCATGGTAGAGGGTTCAATGGANTAAATATTTCTAATTCTTATCTGTACAAAAATATGATTTGGGTTTCTTCAGAGTGAGAGTAATAGAGACTTGAAGAAGAGGATGCTGTGTTGGATCAGATTGCCTGGGATTAAATGTGCTGCCTCTGAGCTGTGAGACCTTGCCAGGCTAAATCCACACTCAAGATGCAAAAGGGGAACAAAATCTACCCCAGTGGAAGAAGACCCAGCTTGAGTGGGCCATGCACACCTGAAATAGCAGGGAGCTTAGGGCTCTTTAGGCCCTCACTGTGCTAGTAAGAACTCACTTCAATGAGTTCATTTACAGTGTATTTACAAGGATGTGGCCTTCTTTTGATAGAGGGTCCTGCCCAGAATGTCACCTAGGAACTGCAAACCATATGGTAAAATCCGAGATTCAGTCCTCCTCCTGCCCTCAATCTTTTTCAGTTCCCTCTGTGACCTTAGTAAACATCTGTTTACTGTTTATAATTTTTAGCAGCTCACCTAGGGTTTCCTTAAACATTAAAATGGAACTTTTGTAAAAATACTTCTACACTCTCTTTATAGCTATTATCTGCTGCAAAATTATTTAAATGGTATGACTAGCTATTACACTGCTGGCCTGAGCAGTTTGGGAATGTCAGAGTTGGCATTTAATGAAGATGTCCCCATCTCACAATCTGGCCCCTGGAGGAACCTGGTAGGAGCTCTTTCACAGAAAGAGCTGAGGAAGTGGTTCACAGAGTGGCCGGAAGAGGGACCATCCATGTCTTGGAAAACCTTGAGCGCCCACCATCCATGTCTTGGAAAACCTTGAGCACCCTATGCAGCAGGGCAGGAGTCAGCAAACACTTTGGCAGAGGGTCAGGTGGTAAATGTTTCCAGCTCTGCGGGCCATCTGTCTCCTCAGGACTCCTTGGCTCTGCCATGACATCCATGGCCACTGAGCAGTTCATAAATGAGTTCTGGCTGGGGTCCAGTGCTGCTTTGACTATGGGCAGAGGAACTTGAATATCTTAAAATGTGTAACTGGAAATATTGTTCTCTTGTTTTCTCACAAACCCATTAAAAATATCCAAGTCATTTTTAGTTTGGTTGCACGTTGGGAAATTTGTTGAATGTCTTTTATACACCTACTACCATTTGTATATCTTCTTTAAAAATTTATTTATTCTTGTGTGCATGTGTGTAAGATGTGTGTGTGTTGCGGGGGGGGGGTGCTATGTTGTTTATGTGAAGATAAGGGAACACTTTGGGAAGTTGGTTCTCTTCCATTTTTACATGGGTCCCAGGGGTGGAGTTCAGGTTGCAAACACCTTTACTTGCCTGGCCATCTCAGACATTCTTTTGTCATCTTTAAGGAGATGTCTGTTTCAGTCCATTAAATACCAAAATTTAAGTGTCAGAGAAAGAAGGTTGAGATTAGACCTCTGATATAGAGATAATCTCTTGTATCCTTAGAACCTGCTTCCTAGTGGTTCTCAAGCAGGCACTGCGTTAACAAGGATGCTTTTGGATAGTCCGAAACCAATGTGCTGACAAACCTGCATTTGTAAGGTCTGCAGCTATAACAGGAAATGGACCAAAGCTTGTGAGCCAGTGTGCCATCCCTGCTGGTGGAGGTGCTCAGGGCTAGCTGATAGCGCCCCATGCTGAGGCCTGGCAGTAGCAGGTCTTCTTTGACTCGAAAGGATACACAGGAGCCCAGTTGTTGCTGAAGAAGACCAGCCTGTCCACATTCCCTAGCTAATGCCCTCCTACATGTTATCTACACAAATACATTTAACAAAAGCAGGTAACTAAGAGTTCAGCACTACGTGTTGGTAGCAAACATACTTCTGTGTGTGTATGTGTACATGCATGTCCATGTGGGTGTATATGGACATACATGCATGTGTGTATGTGGAAGGTCAACCTTGGGTGTCATTCCTCTGGAGC
>LZPO01117649.1:27422-52177 GCA_001675575.1 Neotoma lepida
CGGGCACATTCAGTTGAGGCAGGTCCAAGTACCTCCTCCCTGCACCAAGGCTGCACAAAGTGTCTCACCATGGGCACTGGGCTCCAAAAAGCCAGTTCAGCACTGGGGATGGGTCCCAGTCCCACTGCCTGTCTGGGGGTCCCCCCAAACAGTCCAAGCTAGACATTTGTCTCACCTACCTAGAGGGCCCAGTCCAGTACCATGGGGGTTCCTCAGCTATTGGTCTATAGTTCATGTATCTCCACTAGTTTGGCTGGTCGTCTCTGTACACCTTCCCATCATGATCTTGTCCCTTGCTCATAGAAGGCCCCCTCTCTCCCATTGATTGGGCTCCTGGAGCTCGGCCTGGTGCCCAGCTATCGATCTCTGCATCTGCCTCCATCAGTCTCTGGAAGAGGACTCTATGATGATAATTAGGGTATTCATCTATGTGATCACTGGAGTAGGCCAGTTCAGGCACCCTCTCTATTATTGCCAATAGTCTAAGGTGGGGTCATCCTTGTGGATCCCTGGAAACTTCCNTAGAACTCTGTTACTCCCTATTCCCATGATGTCTTCATTTATCATGGTATCTCTTTCCTTGCTCTCCCATTCCTTCCCTGTTCCAGCTTGAACCTCCCGTTCCGCTATGCTCTCATCCTCCNTCCCTTGCCCCCCGCCCCGTTACCTCTCCTCACCCTCAGTTTGCCCATGTAGATCTCCTCCATTTTACTGTCNCTGGGTGNTCCATGCATNCTTCCTAGGGTCCTCCCTGGAGCTGTGGGTTGCAGTCTGGNTATCCTTTGATTTACATCTAGTATCCACTTATGAGTGAGTACATGCCATGCTTGTCCTTCTGGGTCTGGGTTACCTCACTCAGGATGATATTTTCTAGTTCCATCCATTTGCCTGCAAATTTCATAAGGTCATTTTTCTCTGCTGAGTAATACTCCATTGTGTATATGTACCACATTTTCTTAATCCATTCTTCAGTTGAGGGGCATCTAGGTTGTTTACAGGTTCTGGCTATTATGAATAATGCTGCTATGAACATAGTTGAGCATGTGTCCCCGTGGTATGATTGAGCATTCCTTGGGTATATGCCCAAGAGTGGTATAGCTGGGCCTTGCAAAAGATTGATTCCCAGTTTTCTGAGAAACGACCATATTGATTTCCAAAGTGACTGTACAAGATTGCACTCCCACTAACAGTGGAGGAGTGTTCCCCCTGCTCCACATCCTCTCCAACATAAGCTGTCCTCAGTTTTTTTGATCTTAGCCATTCTGACAGGTATAAGATGGTATCTCAGAGTCGTTTTGATTTGCATTTCCCTGATGACTAAGGATGTTGAGCAATTCCTCAAATGTTTCTTGGCCATCTGAGATTCTTCCTTTGAGAATTCTCTGTTTAGCTCTATAGCCCATTTTCTAATTGGATTGTTAGATATTTTGATGTCTAGTTTCTTGAGTTCTTTATATATTTTGGAGATCAGCCCTCTGTCAGATATGGGGTTGGTGAAGATCTTTTCCCATTCTGTAGGCTGTTGTTTTGTTTTATTGACCATGTCCTTTGCCTTACAAAAGCTTCTCAGTTTTAAGAGGTCCCATTTATTAATTGTTGCTCTCAGTGTCTGTGCTACTGGTGTTATATTTAGGAAGTGTTCTCCTGTGCCAATGCGTTCAAGAGCACGTCCTACTTTCTCTTCTATCAAGTTCAGTGTAGCTGGATTTATGTTGAGGTCTTTGATCCACTTGGACTTGAGTTTTGTGCATGGTAACAGATATGGATCTATTTACAATCTTGTACATGTTGATATCCAGTTGTGCCANCACCATTTGTTGAAGATGCTTTCTTTTTNCCATTGTATAGTTTTGGCNNCTTTGTCAAAAATCAGGTGTTCATATGTGTGCGGATTAATGTCAGTGTCTTCAATTCGATTCCATTGGTCCACATGTCGGTTTTCATGCCAGTACCAAGCTGTTTTTATTACTACAGCTCTATAATAGAGCTGGNCAAGCATTTCTTATTCACACTGTACTCTCCTTTGCTTCATGCCTGCCCTGCTCCTGCTGCATTTTCAGCACCCCTTTCCTAGGCTAAAGTCTTTCTTTTTTTTTAACACACCCTTCTCCACCTCCCCCAGGTCACTGGCCCATGCCATTTGTCCTTTAGCCACACTAACTGTGNTTTGTTCCATTTACCAGGATGGAGGACATTATTTTTCACTTGACATCATTTCAATAATTTCCCTTTGCTTTGACAGTGTATGGTCTCCCATTTAAATGACCTCCATCTTGTTTGGCCATACATTTCAGTTAGAATAAAATAATTTTACAAAGTTGAGTCACAGTGTTCAGTTCCTGTATTGACTGCTGTTGATTCCCTCTATGAGTGATTTCATGCCATAGTGCCTTGTGACTAACAGTGGATTTGAGAGGTCATTGTATAATTGGCTAAGCTGCTGTGCATATGCTAGCACGCCACTTCCACAGATGTGTGTCTGTCCCCTTCACTACTGTTCCTATNGCTCAGGGCTATGCTTGGCATAGTGCTTGTTCCCAGTGACTGTTATTTGGAAGAAATGCAGTGTTTTTGTTCTACCAAGAAATGTGGTCAAAATGGTAATATTTTAGACAAAGTTTCCCCCTCCACACACACACCAAATCCTTCCTCTTGAANTTTGACAAGGCCTTAGAGTTGATTATCTTCAATCCTTTCATTTTTCTCTGCTCAAATTGAGGACCAAGAGGGATGAGCAGATAACTTGACTAGTAAAATACAAGTTTGAGGGGCTGAGTTTATCCTCAGAGCCTACATACAAAAGTTGAGCATGAAGGAGTGTGTTTATAATCCCAGCTTTGGGGAGGCAGAGACAGGTGGATCCTTGGTCCAGCCTCACCTAATTGGTGAATCCTAGGCCAGCGAGAGACCTTGTTTTTAAAAACATGGTTAGTAAGCTCCTGAGGAATGACATCTGGCCTAGGTTGTCCTCTGGACTTCACGTGCATGTATACAAATACATGCACGCACATGTATATGAACATACACATACATGGACACAAATTAAAATGTACTACTCTAAAATACCTAGCAAGACCCTTTCCAGCGTGGTACACTGTCATTCTCAAAATTAAATAAAACCAGTGATTTAGCTAAGGTTGATATATTAGAAGGNTTATAGTTGAACATATAAATCAATCTGCTTTAGAAATGATTGATTGAAGGTAATACTTTGTTATTCCTTTTAAGTGTACATGTTGTGTGAAGAGATGTTTCCTTTATTTCTCTTTTATTTTTATAATGTAGTTATTTGTAAAGAACAAAACAAAACAGACAAATAAACAACACCCAGAAGTTACTAGTGTTTTCTGTGTAGAAAAATGGCCTAAAACATAGTNCCCTCGAACATTACTTCTTCATTTGGGTAGGGTCATGCTTCCATGGATTGACATTCTGGTGTGGGCTTGAGTGGATCACTTTTGAGCTCCACTGGGCTCTTTCTAGGTTCTACAGTGATCCTATGGTGCATATATGGCTACAGACGAGCCGTCTATTATGGCCAAGGCTTCAGTAGGTGGATTGTCTGACTGGTATGTGACCCATATGGTCTCTAATCCTTCAACAGGCTAGTCCAATCTGTTCTTGTAGGGCACTAGCCTTGTAGTCTCTGAAGGAGAGTAGATTCTTCAAGGCCCTAGAAATAGAGTTGCCATACCTGTGAGTCTTCCAGACTTTTTAATGTCAAAGCAAGTCATTCATATAAAAAGGTAATAGATACCATGTATTCACAACAAAGCGTGCAAAGGTATTGTCAGAAGGCATGGATACATAGAGGGGAACACTTTGTGGGCAGTTATGTAATCACATCCAGAAAGNCCCTTTAAAAAGTTGTCTCAAATCAGTAGATTATCTTCTTGTGTTAATGGACTGTTTCCATGGAAGAGAACAATTGCTTCCTTCCTCATCTGAAATCATTGAGNTGATGTGATGCCTCAACCAGGTACATGTGCCAATTGTGCATATCACTTTAGAGTTCTTCCGTGACTGGGAGGTAGAGTCTCTCTTTCCATACCCTGGCCTTCAGAAACTCGACTGATGCTCTGAAAGGAACAAAAGGATCCCTATGGGGTAGTAGAGACACAAGCTCCATTTGAACCTAGTGTCTTCCNAGTGACAGCTGTGGAAACCAGGCAGTGTTGCAGATCTNCTGAGGAATGAGGTGGGGTAGGGCATTGGTAATATGTCAGAGAAGCGTTAAGTCACTTAGGAGACTCCTAGCTTGCTGTTTAGTCAGCTTTCCACCACTATAATAAAGACCTGAGACAATCAACTTCTAGAGTGAGAAGATCTGGGGCAGATATCAGGTTGGGAAATTCAGTCCATCATTAAGTAAATGCATTGCTTTTAGGCCTCTGATGGAGAGCTGCACGGCCATGGGTATGCATAGTAGGGAACACCATTCATGTCATGGATGGATAAAGAAGGGCAAGGGGCAGAGGTGCTACAGCACCCCCACCTCAAAAGCACACCACAAGGATTACAAAATGTCTCATCAGGCCACTCACGCCTCTTAAAGGTCCCACCACCTCCCAATAATGTCAAGCTGGGGACTAAGCCTGAAAACATGAGCTTTTGGGGATAGCTATGAACCAAACTAAGCCAGGAGTATAATCCCAGCACTCAGGAGGTGGAGGCAGGAGGATTGTGAGTTTGAGGCTTGCCTTCTCTACTTTGTCAGAGCCTAAATGCAGATAAGTAAACACATAAAACTAACTACAGTAATTGGTACCAATCTTGTACTATGTTTAGCTTTTTGCCTCAATGGTCTTCTCCTCTGAAGATTTTCAAGTGATTTTCTTTCAGTGCCCAGTAGTCTTCTTTTTTTTTTTTTTTTAAAAAAAGTCTGTTTTAAGAATGTGGAAATAACCCAAAATATTTTACAATAAGTGGAAAAAATAGGAATTAAACCTCAGGACTCTCCACGGCTGGAAAATGATATTGGGAAATTTTCCACAGTAGAGGTAGAAATCATTCCAATCCTCTTGTGGCCTGGGCCACACAAGCATTTTTTTCTGAGATGGAAAACATACGCATTTGACTGAGGGTGAGGGCAGTGGGGTTTGTCAATGAAGCGTGCGAAAGGATCAGTCCTTGCTCTGAGCTCATCCTTTTTAAAGCTGAGTGTGCTCTGGGAAGATGCGGGCATCAGCGTGTTTATATCTAACTGAGCCAACAGGGCGTGCAGTGAAAGGGACGGAAGGCCCTTATCTACTGGATGTATGTTGAGGAGGGAGCTGCAGAGCATGAAAAGTTCACTTTATCTCCATCTCTTCACTTTGTGTGTATAGAATTAGGTCACGGCTTCCATAACTGCTCTTTTGTACAGTGCCCTGTGTGAGAGCATGGATCAACACTCTGGTTCAGACCCTGACTTGAACACTGTGTGTGTCTCTGCAGAAGGCCCTTAGCCAGTCTGTGCTTTGGTTTCCTGGGTTGTAAAATGGGAATAACGCATGCATTTCACAGGAATCTTGTGAACTGCTTGGAATGGCCCACCCAGTAATTTCTCCTTTAGCTAGCTGCTAGCTAATTTCAGTAGAATTTTTAGCAAGAGTGAAATTGAATTCTAACAGATGACAAGCTATTTCTGGTCTATAGTCTACCTGATCTGATTGAAAAATTGATACTTTGAAGGAATGTCAGTGGATATATTAGCAACTGTCAGATACACTCCATGATAGTAGTTCCTGTGTCTGCTCAGACTCTAGGAACTCCAAAATACTCATCATGGAGTCCGAACTAAGAGAGGACTCAGTGCNTGTGACTGAATGAAGACAGCAGTTGGTCTCAACCCACTAGGCCTCAGGAATGGAAGACTGAGAAGGAGATCATAGTTTGGTCTACACCAAGCCTCCAGGCAAGATGGCCCTTTAGAGTGAGATTAAATGTCTACCATTTAAAAATAGGCATCATGTCTGATTTGTCTTTGGATATCTGACACCAGTCTTTCATATTATACTTAAATTTCATATTGAAATAATGGCATTAGAGTCAAGATGGCTTGAGGCAGTTAATTTGGCAATATTGACTTTGTCCCTCTTCTGGCCAGTTTCAGTGTTCCACCTAGGTTCTATGGGTATCTATGCACTAATCCTGTGAAGTTTTCAGGGACACTGTTTGTCCCTCTCCTGGCCATGTCACCATTCCACACTTGGATTCTGTTAATTCTGTTAATTCTGTTAATCCCTATTAATAATGGTTTTATTAGTGTGCTCTAAAACTACCATGGAATTTTGAGAAACTCCAACTTAGTCCCTCTGATGGGCTTATTGATGCTCCACCCGAGTTCTGTGGGACACCCGTATGCTGATCTGTTTTGTTTGTTTGTGCCTACCATATGCTTCTTACTGTTGTATATAAGCTATGTAGCAAGATGTGTCTGCTTAAATTCATCAAGAACCTTATATGCTGTCATGACAAATGGACAATATTGGTGGTTGTACATTTTTTCATAGAAGATTGCAAGTTGATGGCAGTTATATTTGAATCTTATAAAACACATATAAAATTTTAAAAAGCAGGTAAGATTCNGGAAACAATCAAATGTAAAATTTGGCATAAATCAGTTTCTCTCAAGGTCTAGGTGGGTACACTGGGATAGGAAAATAACATTTAAAGATTTATTTTAAATCAAGTTTAAAGTTTTAGATTTATATGGCCAGGGTAGGAAAAAACATATCATTTCCTATAACTTCTCAGGAAAATAAATTTAAAAGTCTAAAGGCAATAGACTGTGGAGTAGATCTCATTTATTTGTTGCTTTTTGACCTGGAGGAGAATATTATATTAAAAAAAGCACACTGTACACAAAATCCAGGTGCCCTTTAATTTCTGGCTTCATCTAAACATAAAAACTGAATCAAAAAGACTGGTTCTAGGAAGTTGATAGAGAAGTCCTGACTTTGTTAGGTTAAGACATATGGAATTGCCCTATTTACAGGTCACAAATGAGGAAACACGGGCTATTTTGTGGGGTGCAGAATGCTGTTATTCTCAAAGAGCAGTATTGTTCCTTTTGCTAGGTTGACTGTCCCTATGTTGACCATGGAGGAGGATCTGGCACACACAGGCGGGGGAAACAGGAGTTCACTTCCTGTTCTTAATGGCAGTGGTTGCACTCTGAAACATCTGTGTGTACTGAAAGTTCGTAGACAACAGAGGACATGCAGTTTCCAAGAATCAGCACTGGCTTCTTGTGATTAACTCTACCCTCCTAAGTGAGGGCAACTAGGACCTTTGCTGAAGGTCAGCTTTACGCTGAAGNTTTGGGGTACGATGCTTGAAATTAACTTCTTGTATTTTTACCATTCTATTTGCTCATGAGTTATGTTTGTTTTGTTTTTCTCTTAGGAGAGAAGCTGACTTAGATGTGTATCTGTTTTTGAAGCAGTGCATAGCCTAAAGTGAAGATTCTAAAGCCTAGGTCTGAACCCTGGACTTGGCACTTCTGAGCTATGTCAGTTGAAGCAAGTGGCTTAACCTCTCTTTGCCTCATAGTTCACATATACAACAAGAAGATAGTTACAATAGTTCTTAAAAGGCTGTGGTTGAGATTGCATGAATTATATGGTGTATGTCATTAGTGTTTANACACTGGATGCACTATGTGTTTCTTCAAATTGTTTTTCATTATAGTTCATGTAGTTTTGAAACTTGAAGACATGGGCCATCTGGAGAATAACTCTCCCTTTTTAAAATGAGAGAAACTGTACTGATTTTCTTTCCTACCAGATGTTCCTCTGTGGACATGTCCCATCGACAGTAAAAAGCTGTAGTGAACTGCAAGGTGAACCTTTCTTCATCCTGATATATTTTGTAAGGATTGGTTAAAGAGGGCAAATTGCCCTTGAGCATTTACTTGGCTGGGAACCATCCCACCTGTTATTGCCCTTTTAACATTCTAGGACAGTTCCTTTTCAGGNGTGTTCTTTCCCAAGAAGCAGTTTGGTATACCCATTCTAACCACACTAAGCTAGGGCTGGGTCTGTGGATGGGATGTGCAGGCTGTAGGTCACTCACACTTTTTGAGCATCTACTGAATGTCAGCACTCTTGTGTGTCACCACCATCACAGATAAAATGCAGCCACTTGCAGGCATAATGAAGGGATAGCCTACTACAGAGCATAATGAAAGTTTGAGAAGAGCTAAAAAAAGGAGTTGGAAGGGCTATTTTATATATGATCAGAGAAGACATTTCTGATAAGCTGACCTCTGAGCAGAGGGTTAGAGGTCATGGAGTATTTGGCTATCTAGAAGAAGAATGCTCCAAGCAGAGAAAGTGTGAAGCCATGTGTGTTTCTTCTGTTGTTGTTTTCCAGTACTGGGGATGGAACCCAGTCCCTCGTGTCCGAGGCAAGGACTGTGCTGCTGTCACACCCTAACTCTAATACTGGAGAGGGTTTGATGCACAGCGGAGCCCAGTTGCCTTGGGCAAAGCAAATGGGGACTGGGGGCCATAGTAAGAGGCAAGGTCAGAGAGCACAGGGGAAGGCAAGGGCAAATTCCATTGGGGTTATTAACCAGTTCAAGGGCTGACTTTTCTTTTTGTATTTTTTTTTTCTTTTTGGGGGAGATGAATGGGTGAGTGGGTTTCAAGACAGGGTTTCTCTGTGTAACAGTCCTGGCTGTCCTGGAACTCACCTTGTAGACTAGACTGGCCTTGAACTCATAGAGATCCACCTACCTCTGCCTCTGGAGTGCTGGAATTAAAGGCTTGCACTACTATGTCTGGCTTAAGGGCTAGCTTTTCATTGAATAAAATTTGAGGCCATTATAAAGTTTTAGACAAAGGTATGGAAGAATGGACTTGTATTTTAAAAACAGGATCATCCGGAGGGATGGCATAGATTCATCTCTCTGTTCTGTGCTGCGTTCAATGACAAGTCTAGAAATAATGAAAAAGGTAATTGTGGGTCCTAGGCATATACTCTAAAGATTCCATGTTCTCCCACAGAGATACTTGCATTTCAGTGTTATTGCTGCTCTATTCTCAGTAGCAAGGAAATGGAACCAACCTAGATTCCTATCAATAAGGGAATGGATAAGGAAAATGTGCTGTATTTCCACAACGGAATGGAATTTTACTCAGTTGTAAAGAGAAATGAAATGATGAAATCTGAAGGCTCAGACAAAAACTACATAATTCTCTCTCATGTATAGATGCTAACTTTGTGTGTGTGTGTGTGTGTATGAATGGGTAGGAATGTGGGTAAAGCCTGTAAAAGCTAGAAAGAAGAACAAAGGGAGATAAAATGAGGTGCCGAGGAAAGGGTCTAGGCAAACGGACACAGGTGACATGGATGTCAAAAAGAAACTGGGATGGGAGTATACAAAGAGGAAGGGGGCAGGGAGGAAAAGAACACTAAAATAAATTTTGTTTGTAAATATGTAATGATACCCAAGTTTTATATGCTAACTAAAAATAAAAAATAATTTAAAAAATAGAATAAAAAATTAAAAAGAATGAAAAGGAAGGTGGAAGGGGGATGCCTGTTTGATACCAAGGGGGCAGCACATTGGTTTGTAACATCAGGGCTACAGGAACAACATAGAGTCATCTCATATGTCCCCAGTGAGTAGGAGAAGTGTCCTTCCAGCCCTCCAGTATCCTACACTCCCTGGCTGCTGCAGCAGGAGCCACAGAAAAACCCTCACCTCCTGTGGATCTAGACATAACCCATCAGATCCAGAGCCAAAAAAGTTACAGTTTGAGAGAGAAAAAACTAGCAACACACACCACAGGTTGGAGTTATTTGACAAGGACTTTAAAGCAGCCATCATAATAACACATTGATAGCTACAAATTATTTGAAATTAATGCAAGAATAGAAATCCCAGGAAATAAATAGAAGCCTTGAAAAAGAACCAAATACAGACAATGAAACAAACAAAAAAACAATAGTCGAAAGAAAAGTACCCGCTAAATGAGCTCATTAATGAANTGAAAATGACAGATGGTGCCAGGGAATTGAGGGCACATCCATAGGAGCACCCAAGCTGCACAATAGGAATGAAATTCTTTGAAAATGGGGTCTAAGTGGTACAGTTAACAAAATAGCTAAGCTTTCTGTTGCTAGAGTCCTAAAAAGTAGTAAGAGAAGGAGGTGGAAATATATTTCAGGTAATAATTGCTAAAAACTTNTCAGGTAATAATTGCTAAAAAAAAATGTGGTGAAAGATACAAACCTACAGANCCAAGAATCTGAGCTCACCTCAATCAGAATCAATTTACAGAAACCTCAATCAAGGTCCATTATACTTCAGCTTCTGTAAACTAAGTCAAATGTGGGGGCCTTGGGAGCACCCACAGAATTAATAGTGACACTAAAGAAGCTCCATCCAGTGACTGACCTCCTGGTCAGAGCAGGAAGACCAGAGGCAATCACATACTGTTCAGGCTAAAGNAAAANGAGAAAGAAATAAGCAAGCGGAAAAAGAGAAATTGAATCCTGTAAGTTTTATAAGACATAATTTTTAGTTGAAATTAAATTATGTTANGATGTGACATTTAAGAAAATTCTGTGTAAGTCAAGGGAGAGTTAGGAAGCCTAAGTAGCTGTGAAATCATCTCCATATTTCAAGTCAAGTAGCAAAACATTGATGTTTATAGAATATGGTAAGTCACACATGCTATTANTGTATGGCCAGTGTATAGCCAGAACGGCTGCTACAAAGATGTATAAAGACAACTGTCTGCTCAGGTCGTTTACTCATTTTATTGGCAATTTATTGCTTAATTCACTGTGGCAAAGAATTGGAACCAACCTGGTTGTCCACCACCTGATGGATGGATAATCTAGAACATATGGAAGACAGAACATTACCTAACTTTAAAGATAAGAAATCACAGAAGTGATTAGGAAAATGGATGAAATTAAAATGTCTAATATTAAATGAGGTTATACATTCTCAGCTAGATAAAACCATGTGTTCTCCCTCATAAGCAGATTCTACCCTATTATGTGTGTGCACATGTATGTTTATGTGTGTGTGTGTGTGTGCATACGTGCAGGTGTGCATGTAAGCAAATGTTCATGTGGGCACAGTCTAACACAGAAAGGAGAACAAGAAAGAGAAAATATTTGGTGGTGGTGCTTTGAATGCAAGCAAAGGACATTTGACTCATGAGAAAGGATACAAATCTAATTGTTTCTTTCTTTTTTTTTTTCTTCTTCTAGTTTTAACATTGTTGTGGACTTTTTGGCTTTTGGTGGTGGATAAGTGTTGTTTGAATCTTAAATGGTCTTTTAATAAAAAACCCAGAGTCAGATATCAGGGTGAAGCTGAAAGATCAGAGAAGCAGAACAGCCAGCCACTAGTTCTTATCTCTATAAAATCCTCAGCCTAAAGAGAGAGCTCCTGTTTCCTGACGCTTTATATACCTTTCTCTGCACTGCCCTATTGCTTCCTGGGATTAAAGGTGTGTGTGCTTCCCAAGCAAAGGCATGAGATCTCAAGTGCTGGGATTAAATAAAGGTGTGTGCCACCACTGCCTGACCTCTATGTCTAACCTAGTGGCTGGCTCTGTCCTCTGATCCTCAGGCAAGTTTATTAGGCTACACCATATATCACTAAAGATAACTGCATACAATTACATTCGATAGTGAACGTATAAAATCCATTGTGAAGCTCCACAAATTCAGAAAGGCTATTTTCAGTGTGTGGAACTTCGCTGAGATGTAAAGACTGTGTCTAATTAATTTCACTACATATTGTGTTTTAATTGCAAGTTCTTTATGACAAAGTTTTAATAAGCTTAAAATTATTTACATTCAAAAATATATGAAGGTGTATTACATTAAGGTCTATAGCTAAACAGTGTCATCTCAGCACTCCGATAGCTGGGGCAGGAGGATAATGAGTTCAAAGCCAGCCTGAGATTCATTGTGGGACCCTGTCTCATAAAGAAAATAAAACGCTAAAGAGATCAAGGCAGAATACTAAANAATGGAATTACCAAGAAAGCAAGAAAATTGATAAAAAGCTATGCACAGACAGTTCACCGCTTAATGTAGCAAAGTAGATGGCATGTAAGATATCATGAAATCCGTTAGGGAGATGCCACTGGACACCTGTTCAGAGCTATACTTGAAAGAGTGACTAGCAAGAAATGGAGAGATCAGATCACTGGTGCACTGCTGGTGGTAANGTGAGACAGTATAGAATGCTGGGAAACAGCTGGTTGTATTTCCTATGAAAGTAGTCATGTATTGCTATATTATACAGCAGTTGTACTCAGAAAACATACAGCAGAAAAAGTATTTTTATACCAATATGATTATAATAGATTTTTTTCTCAATAGCCTCACCCTGAAAACTGCTCTGATTTCTTTTGTAGTGAATAGTTACACTATGTTGGTGCATGAAATACAACTCAGCAATTAAAAGTAGTGGACTACTGCTATACACACATACACACACACAACCTGCAGAGATACTCAGCATATGGAGTAAAATATTCTATGCCCAAAAGTTAACATTCTTTCTGATTCCATTTATGTAAGAGTTTTAAAATAAAGAACATCTTTAGACATGGGCAACCTCTGTGTGGCTGTCAGGTATTAAGCCCAGGTNTAGGTAAGGAAGGATAGTGAAGTGGTGATTAAACAGCAGTATCAGGGACCCTGTAGTGAGGATGGTATTCCATGTTTGAGTATAGTGGGGAATACCCACATCAGCACATGATAAATCATAAAGGAAACTCAAAGTTCCTCTGAGCATTACCACCTTCTCAGTATCAGTAGTAAGTATTACATTTACAGGAAACCATCTCATGCTACAGCAATATGTGTTGTGTTGTTGTAATTAAATAATTTCACACTAATGTGAAAATGATAGACAGACTTAACCCCTTGAGGGACATGAACATGCACCTGAGTATATACATACAAGTACACGCACACATGCATACCTACATGCATCCATGCTTTGAACTTGCTGTGTATTGCTATTACAGTCAGGGAAACAGTCATTCTCTTTCATTTACTGCAGAGCAAGTGGTCCCTATGTTCTTCCNGGTTTCAGTCTTTGTTTTCCATTCGACTGTGGGACTTTGATTTCAAGTTCTCAGAGCACCATTTGCAAAACATAAAAGAAACTTCTGTCCAATTCACAAAATTGTTTGAGTGAAATGAATATTTGCAAATATATTTCTTGATTGTTAAGTACAATGCAAATTTGGCGAATGCCAACACCCCTCCNCCAATCTTACAATAAAACTCCATGTATGGGGTTTTGCAATTCAGTTGAAATTAACTACCTTGTTTGGTACCATAGAATCGTCTTAAAATATATACACATGTGAACAGATTTTAAATGGAGTTATCCTGTAATGGGATGGGGGTGGAGGACAAGGTGTTGCCTAGACACCATATGCTCTCAAATTAAAAGCCCAGTGCCANGAATGGGTTGCTGCTTTTGGAACAGGAGCTGGAAGGCACAGAATGACTTGTGCTACTCTATATGGTCTGCTCTCTTTTACTTGGAAAGCCTGAATTTGTTCTCTGGACAGAGGCAGGGGTCTATAGAATGAAAGAGAACACAAAAGAGTGCACGAAGTCTGGGCTCAGCCATGACACCTCATCACCTCCCTCATACTGCTAAGAAAGTGGTCACTGCATTACTGGTCANTAATATATACCTTAGGACCCCAAACNTTCTGTACACTACAGAACTTGATGGCAGTACCCTGTTGCTGAGGACATCACGTATTTAATTCATAGGACATGGAAAAATCAAGCTGGTACTGACTAAGAAACTTCATTGCTACTGGCTGACTTTTGTAGTTCTGGAAGGTCATCTGTTCATTACTGAAGAAGAAAATTAACTATCAGTCTTATCCAGCTGTGATCCCTATCTACTACAATAACAACTGGCTTGGCCAGATATGGACACTGGTACAATAGTGGTACAGATATTATAAGAGTGACAAATATCAGCTACTTTCTAAATGGCTTTAAAGCCTGTTCCACAGGATAGAACTCATGCCGGATACTGTTAATAGGTCCAAGAACTTGAGTCTAGGAAGGTCTACGAAAGTCATAGGTCCTGGAAGAAATCTACTAATACTGTTTTGCTAAATGGACACAGTAGTAAAGTGACTCCTAATAGTTTATCGTTATACTTGTAGATTAGTGCACATTTCAAACTTTACCAGAGAAGTTTCTTTCTGCACTAGCTGCCACTTAACACAGAGATCCATAAATTGTCAACATGAGAGAGTGCAGAATGTTCCACCCTAAATGGTGCATCTATAAAATACCCCTCGTCTAAAGACTCAGGGATCACTGTGGAAGAGGGGATAGAAAGATTGTAAGAGCCAGAGGTGTTGGATGACTACAAAACAGAACCAACAACAACAACAAACCCACAACCACCACAACAAAACTGTTTTCTGGACATGATCGGACAGTTGCACATATGAACTTACATTGCTTGTGGCAGCCTGCACAAGACTTGTACAAGATCAAGTCAGACAAAATCCCAATATGGAGTGGGTGGAGACACATGAAGTCCCACCCTGACCCTGAGCCAAGGAGCTATTGGCNATTGATGGCTACTGGGAGAGGGGATTCTGTTTTCTTCAAGGATGTGACCCCTGAAGGGCTACCCATCCTCCAGAAGATGGCCCTACAATCTTGTACACACTGTTAGGGCTAAGTGCACTCAAGTGGATTAAAAAAAAAAAACCTTGAAATTGATAGGGGATAGTCATGAAGGGAGTAAGAGAGAGAGAGAGAGTAGAATAGATGGAGGTTAAACTTCATCAAAACATAGATACATGTATGAAATTCTCAATAAAAAAGAAAGGATTGAAAAATAAAGCAGAACCAATTTGCAATTAGCTAGTTTCACTTGATGAGTTCAAGAATGCCAAATGTAAATGTCAGTCTTCAGGCTCATCAGGGTGCAAGCTAGATGTACTCTGAACGTAAAACTTGCCAGCTGTAATTGGGAAAGGACTTAAGCAAGAAGGTAATGAATTATGAGTCAGCTCTACTCACTGGTCTATGCCTTTATGTGTCAGTGTGCAGGTATCTGTATGGTTCTGAAACAGAATTTTCTTGAGTTAAATCTTACCTNCATTCAGGATCACCATGTTAGCAGCTATGAAAATGAAATTTGGTTCCTGATCAAATTTTTATTGTTAGAACAACTGAAATATGACTTTTACCCTTAGATATTTTAAAGAAACAATGGTTTTCTTGGAGTGGCTATAACTTCCATTCTTTATATGGATGGTCTTGGAAATTATGAATGTTCCCACTTTTAAAATAATGGCTGCTTTTGTAACAATGATTTGAATCATGAAATTTTAATAAAGACATTACAAGTGATTAAAATAGGCTTCAGACATTTTTTACCCAGGAACACACACTGAAAATTATACAGATTATGATTTCAGATACTCATCCTTCTTATGTGCATGTGGTAAGATAGTCTGGAAACAGGAATGCTCCAGAATGACTGGAATTCATCTGACCAGCATTCAGAGATTTTACTTACCTTGGATTAAGCATAAAAAGTTTGCGTTTAATCTAAATGGCTGAATTCCAGGTAATATTTNCAAAAGATTCCTCTAGAGCAGTGGATCTCAACCTTCCTAGTGCTGCGACCCTTTAATGTAGTTTATGTTGTAGTAACCCCTAACCATTAATTATTTCGTTGCTACTTCATAACTGTAATTTTGCTACTGCTATGAATCTTAATGTAAATATCTGATATTCAGGATCTCTGATATGCAACCCTTGTGAAAGGGTCATTCAGCTCCCAAAGAGTTTGTGACTTACACATTGAGAACCATTGCTCTAGAGATAACTAGAATGATTCTGAAGAACTTGGAGTTTAAGTCGCTTTTTCTGTAACTGAAATTTAGCTTATGTCCATATATAATTTGTGCTATGAAAGATGAAGAGGCTATATCAGAGGTTTCTTTCTTACTCACATCACTCTCTCTTTCCCTAAAGGTATTAGCTTTAATAGTTTTACATTTGTAAAGCTTCTACCNCACCATGGTGCTCTCTGTAATAATTCTTGAAGTGGATTANAATTAATTGTCAGAATTCCAGCAATCCAATTAAAGTGGAAACTGCAGAAAGCTCTTAGCTATGAAAAAAAGAAACCCAGACCCATTNATAACAGTTGAGTACAAATTATAACTATACTGAGCTTCCATTTCTAGCACACTAGTATCAGCAATCTAATAGTTTGACCACACCTTCTAATGGTAAAGCTGAGTAAACAGGCCTTATCATGCATGCATTTCTGGGGAAAGTGCAATTAGCCCTTTATTATTGAGGGTAATTTATTAATATCTACCAGAATTATAAATATGTGTAGGTTTACTCAGCAGCCTCTCTTTGGAATGTTATCTCTTATATGTGTTTGCACATGTACAAAATNCTGTATATATCAGACAAGTCTCAGGGTTGCTGTAATATTCTATCTTAGAAATGATGTAAGTGCCCCTCAGTAGATAACCAGTTGACTAAGTTGTGGGCTGTTCATACAATGCATGATTTTGAAGCTTGTCCAGAGCTAAAAGGAGAGATGAAAAGAGATCTCTCTGTACTGATGAACAAAGACCTGTGTCATATACCAGTCACTAGCCTGGTCCTGTCCAGAAACTGGGTAATAAGAGGAATGAATAAGAATAGGCCATGTGTTTGCATAAAAGATATATATGACTTCAGAGCATTTACCTTGTGTGGGCAGGGACAGGAAAGGAAGGAGTGCTGGTGGAGTGACCACTGTACCTCTAAACTGTTTCCATCCATTTACCAGTGGCAACTTCTTACAAGAGAAGGAGAGTCAAAACATCTATGGATTTAATTATGTAATTTCCACTCACAACTATTTAAATTTGATTCACTTTTTAGTTAGCTATATTTTATCATTTAGTTCACTTTGAATGATTTATGAATGTCATGTTTCCTAAACTTCTGCATGAATGATTCAGTTATAATTTTATATATGATTCTCACTTGAAAACCTTTGAAATGCTTTAATGTTATTTGTTTCTACCTTTTGTCTGCAGATTTTAGTGGAAGAGTTGGATTACTTTTTAAGGTGTCTTTTAACTTTACATTATTTTCCTGGTGTTAGCTTTATCTTCAACTTTTCATTATGGAATATACACAGAGAGATATTTTGANTCCTGAAAGATTTGATTTAAAATTTACTTCAAAATTACTGAAAATGGAAATGATTACTTTGCATAAGTAAATGAAGTAAATGTAAGAATGACACGACATTTTATACTTCTTTTAGTCATATATACCATGCATGCACTTGGTGTCAATTTTCTTAGCTCTTTACCATATTTTTTGTTACTTGATTTATGATTCTTCATTAATAGTGAGGTAGGGTACTTAATGTGTTTATTTTACATTGACTGTGATATAAGCTTTATGTATAACATTTTATGTGTGCCAGAGGTATTTGCATATTTTGCAAATCTGTAAGTTTGCTGCCAACCACAATGCTGAAATAATCTGATGATTGACTGTAAGTGAGGCATGTCATCAGTTTCTCTATTTGCCTCTGATTGTCTAGAGCCTCTAAGAAGTTGAAGCTAAGAGGGGATTAAGTATGCCAAGATTTTATTAGTGGAAGTACTTGTGTGGTGAAGAAAATAATTATAAAATGGACAGAGAGAGATTGGGAGGTTCCTCAATCTGAGATATAATTTTGAGGGAGAGCAGATGGGTTGATTAGAGAAACCTGAAAAAGATTTTTTTTTTTTGAGTCAATGTCAGCTTTCCGAGAATCTCTCTCTTAGGCAAAGACCAGTATGCACTATCCTGCTGGGATCCATCACTGGCTCTGAACACCAAGGTAGGTCTTGAATTCAGCACAAATGTGATGACGGTAGTATGACCTCAGTAGTCTGAGCTTTTGGTCAGTCTAGCTTTCTGCATGGCCCTATAATAATGCTTTCTTCCAAAGCTCATCCTGGACTTCTTACTTTGTATTTGTTTTCAAATGACCTTACCAAATCCATGACATACATACACTGTCACACCCTTTTCAGTGTGCAGTCCTGATCTCCTACCTNCTATGCCAAACCTAGTTCCCAATTGCCTGAGTACCTCTTGTGATTTGTAATCTTACAGAACCCCCAACTCAGTACCTCACCATGATNGTATTTTCCTTCTCCCACCCCTTTCCAATTTCAATCCCTTTGATCTCCTTTTGTTGTCTTATTGCTCTAGCTAGAACTTCTAGTACTATACTGAATAAATATGGGGAGAGTGGACAGCCTTGTCTTGTTCCTGATTTCAGTGGAATCGCTTTGAGTTTCTCTCCATTTAATTTGATGTTGGCTGTTGGCTTGCTGTAAATTGCCTTTATTATGTTTAGGTATGTTCCTTGAATTCCTGATCTCTCCAAGACCTTTATCATGAAGGGGTGTTGGATTTTGTCAAAGGCTTTTTCAGCATCTAATGAGATGATCATGTGGTCTTTATCTTTCAGTTTGTTTATATGGTGTATTACATTGACAGACTTCCGTATGTTGAACCATCCTTGCATCCCTGGGATGAAGCCTACTTGGTCATGGTGGATAATTTTTTTGATGTGTTCTTGGAATCGGTTTGCTAATATTTTATTGAGTATTTTGCATCAATGTTCATGAGGGAGATTGGTCTGTAATTCTCTTTCTTTGCTGCATCTTTGTGTGGTTTGGGTATCAGGGTGACTGTAGCCTCATAAAAAGAGTTTGGTAATGTTCCTTCTGTTTCTATTGTGTGGAACAATTTGAAGAGTATTGGAATTAGGTCTTCTTTGAAGATCTGGTAGAATTCTGCGCTGAAACCATCTGATCCTGGGCTTTTTTTGGTTGGGAGACTTAATGACTTTTTCTATTTCCTTACGGGTTATCAGTCTATTTAAATAGTTTATCTGGTCTTTATTTTACTTTGGTATGTGATACTTATCCAGAAAATTGTCCATTTCTTTCAGATTTTCCAATTTTGTGGAGTACACATTTTTGAAGTATGACCTGATGATTCTCTGTATTTCATTGTTGTCTGTTGTTATGTCTCCCTTTTCATTTCTGATTTTGTTAATTTGGATTCTCTCTCTCTGCCTTTTGGTTAATTTGGAAAGGCGTTTGTCTATCTTGTTGATTTTTTCAAAGAACCAACTCTTGGTTTCATTGATTCTTTGTCCCACCCCTGATCCTACCATTCATCTTTGTCTTAGCTCCCCATGTCATCCTCTCTGCCTTCCCCATGTTAAAAATCTTTGAGTTGTGGATGCCCCTTTCTCTGCTTCACCTCGAGCACCTGGAGCTACCATGTCCTTTGTGTGTATCTATAATCCTGCCCCACCCCTGCACTTCTCATTTCTTCGATGACAATTCTAATTTGGTTCACAGGTTTCTCTCCAAACTTACATATTTTATAGGGAGGCAAGACATTCTCAGTCCATTCTATTGTGCTGATGGCAATGGCTGTCAAGCCTCTGTTTTCTTCATAGAGTTCTCATAACTTGTTTTTCTCCATAGTTTCTTGGCATTTATACCTGTTGAAATCAAAATCAAGAGTTACAGTGAAGAATGAGTATGGAGGTGGCAGTTTCTCNACCTTTGCTTGTTACATAGCTGCTGTAAATGATCGTTTTAGTATACTGTTCCAGTTCCAGACTCCAACAATGTCTACTCTATGTATAATAACAGAGAAAGAGTTAAAGTAGATAGCTAAACAATAAACAAATATGGCTACTGTCTAGTGTTGCTGGTTATGCTGGTGGTTTGCCTGTACCTTATATGCACTTTGGAACTAGACATGATGAAGAGTTCATAGTTGATTATTGAACCAATTAGTTATTGACTAAAAAAAATCAGATTTTCTAATTGTTATTTTTACTTTTGCTAAATAAGTAAATTATATCTCTTGCCAAAGGGTTCAATGAGTACTGNGAGGGATGGACATGGTGGTTTGTTTCATTTTAGTAATCATTTTACTATAAAGGTATGGATGAACATCATGTATTGGTAGATACATTCTTAAATGCATACAATTTCTTAAAACTATGTATTATGTTTATTTTATCCCTATTAGGAGGTATTCTACTTGTACATGTAAATGTAGACATTTTAATTTTAATTTTATTGAAAGTAGAGATATTACACAAGGGAAATGGATCCCTTTCTATTTTGTAACAAAGATGTTTGTAGACACAATCTGGCCTAGTCATAGGAAACACAACGAACTTGTAGTTGAATGAATTTTCAATTACATTGTAACGTTTGTCAGAATTTATCATCCATTATTCTTAAGAAACCAGGTTATGGCAATGTATTTGATTTTCCATCACCTACATCCTGTACCCGGTATTATTTACAGTAAGATTTATTCAAGAGTTAGATCTGTTTCAACTTGGGAGAACTTAAGAGCTGACAACTTCCCACTTCTTTGCTATTTGTCACCTGCAGAGCCACTGAGGAACCTGAACACTTTGGGGATGCTTTGCTTGGAAAACAAGTTGCATAAGTGTCTAGGAGAAAGAAGAGCAGAATGGGTAATTTTAACAGAATATTTGAGATTCAAGGCTGTGATAAGACTAGCTGGCTTGTTGCTAGGGTATCCAGAATTGGTAGGGAACACAGCACCCCACTCATTTCCTTTTCTCACAGACTGATACATTAAGACACAGAAACACAGAACTAAAGATTCTGTATCAACTTCTAGGATCAGAGTTCTTCCAATTAGATGGCAGGTGACCCCATTCCCCTGTGTTGCTGAAGTATGCTCTGGCCCATCCCCGATTTTACTAGTTATATATACCCCCCATGCCTTTTCTGTGAAATCTGTTTAATCATTAACCAGGGCAGTGTACAAACCACCTGAAATTCTTAGATAAGTAGTCTCATGATATCACTTTTTACACTTGCTTTTAAAATACTTAGATTAGTGTTATTTTTGCTTGATTATGTGAAACTGTTCAGTTCTACACTTAACAAAAATCCTGACTATTCCCAAATGCCAACCCTGCCCTTTTAACTTGTAATACTTTTGCCTTCCCCATCAGAGACAAGTTATGCTTTGTGGTTAGTGACCTTGATACCCACATAGAACTTTGTGTTTATGATGGCAGAGTGAAGTGGGGATTTCAAACAGTTGTCTTAACTGCTGGTCCTCCAGGTAGGCTAGCTACTGGGTTTATAGGCTAAGACATCTGTAGACAGCCAGTAGGTACATAAGGTCCTGATTGCTTTCTATTATCAGTACCCAAATTACTTCCCAACTTAAAGCTGGTTATTTACGGGTGAGTGTTAACTCTTTAGGGTCACTGGGAGTCATTTAATAAGTAATGAGAGANCTGGAGGTGGTCTGTATTTTTTCTAAATGCACTGGCTTTTTAAAAAAAGGTTCAGTTCACTAAAGGTCACTCAGCGGTTTCAAATATTTAATGTCCTTTCCTAAGAGAGTGGCCCCAGGCCAGTGTGGAAGCTGGCTAGCTTGTTATTTGTAGTTGCCCAGTACCTAGCATACTCAGCCATTTCATAGTAGTCTATGCTCTGGCAAGGAAAGCAAGTCAACAGATGTGATGAGAGTTTGTAGTAGGACTTCAGACAAAACAAGTCAATGAGGCAAGAGCATACACATGAGGATTTTCAGCTAATACATTTGTGGATTTGGGGGAAACTTTTTATTTTAATGTAATTTCAAATTTAACAGAAAAACCTGTAAGACCAAAACAAGGAATTGTACACTGCTAAATGGGGAGTTGAAATGACTGAAAACAACCTAAAGGGCAGGTGACCAGTGACATCACCCCCTGGGACGATTGAAGTGTGGGAAAAGAGCTTTCTGTCACCCATACCTCCAGAGTATTTTGACCTAAAGGCATCCATGAAAAAGAATGCAGCATTGCCTGTACCCTCAGGTCAGAGACAGGCTGAGTCTGCATCATTCCTATTCCAGCTATGGAGACAGTATTATACTTGTGTCAGCTACAAGGAACAAATGGCACCTGAGTGACATCAGTACAGGTACCTGAGGCTTCATCAGGTAGGAATGATGCTTTGGGAACAGATAGAAAGACAAAGAGACTCAGAGGAATTGGAAATGTAGAAGAGACATGAAAAATAATCAAAAAATCTATGTAAGTGAAAAATGCATATGTATGTTCAGGGCAGAAGGTGGCTGCCCAACATTGCTCAGTACAGTAGGGACAGATGGTGAAGGAGTGTGTTGAAGATTACTAGTGTGTTGCAAGTTCGAATGAAAATGGGCTTGTTTTGAGTAAATGGTCTAATATCCACTTAGAACCAACAGACCCTAATGGGAAAATAACTTTCTACTGACTATCCAGTATACCTACAGCATTGCTAAAACAAACATTTGTTGTGTTCATTTTATGATGCTCAAGTCTGGCCCAGAATTTCTGCCTTTGCATGTGGTATTTATGATATTTTTCATATAATTAGAAGCTGACAGACAACATTCAGAGCACACATAGCTGGTATTTTGATCTGTGTTTTGTAGATGGGGCTGTGGGAAACAGATACATTCCTGTGCTCCTGACAAGAGTTTAAATCATTGTCACATACATGGAGGGAATATTGGTGATGCCTATCAAAATTATAAATATGCCCTTTCCTCTGGAAGGGCAAATTATGCAGTTTATCCCACAGACTCATCTATACACAGTCGGGTTACAGAAGACTGGAACTTGAATAAAATATTTGACAGGGGAACTAATTAGATAAGCCCCAATAGACACAGCCATGGAGTACTATGCAGCTATAAAAGGCAATTCAAAGGAAGTAGCAGCAGGAGAGAAGGGTGATGGCTCTATGAACTGATTTGAAAGTAGCTCCNGGGGGAGGGAGAAGAGGAAAGAATAATCTTTTGTATATTTTTTGCCTTAAAGAAACTGGAAGGAGCTATAAAAAAATGAGTAAAAGTGTTTTATAGTGGGTGGAAACTGGCAGATGGAGATGGGTGGGTGTGAAAATCTTCACTGGCTAAATAAACCTTTTTTACTTTATATTTTTAAAGTGTGTTCATGTACTAGTTAATGAAAAATGTGGAAAAGAGGATTGGTATGTTCTTATAGGCATGACAAGGACAGCTATTTTTCTATTCCAAATATATTACCCCTGTTTGTTTTTCATTTAAATGAGAACATTTTTCTTTAGAATTGAAAATTATATTTCCAGCTTCCCTTGCAGCTATGTGCAGCTCCAAGACCAGTGTCATGTGGAATCCCTTGCTATTTTTTATAGATCTGATCANCCACAGTGTCTTTTTGCTTTGCTTTCTTCCTAAATGTGCATTTGATGTCCAGAGCCTCAGCAGATACTGTAGGCTATGAGGAAGCAATGGGCTAAGAATGCAGAGTAGAAAGATGGGAACATGAGCTCTAGTGCTACCATGTTGTCACCACATTATCTAATTTCTGCTTTCTCTAACATGAAAGGAAAACAGTTCTGATGTAGCACTTTTATTTTGATGTAATTTATAGCATTGATTAGATATTAGAATCTGATCCAGTATTGGTCCTTAGTTTGAATTTTGTTTTCTTTGTGATTTTTTTTTTTGTGGACCTTGCTGGGACTTAGAATTTTATGTTACTTCTTCAAATCTTTGGATTGAAGCAGTTAGAGCATATGTTTTGCTGGAGAATCATGAGCTATGACTATTTTATCATTCAAAGTGCCCAAGTTGGAAACATTCTCATTACTGTATTATGTAATTTTTCTTTTACAAGTAAATGTTTGCAAGTAAACAGCTACATGTTTAATATTCCTTAGCACTTAACATAACTACATTCATGTGTCAGAATAAATGTTCTTGATCTCAATCATGAATTTAAAGATAAAGGATTACATTGATTTCAGGATGGATAGACGTCAGTAGTACTACCACACTTACAATTTGGGAAAAAATAAGTGTGATGAGTACTAGGGAAAAGAAGATAGCAACATTGATGGAGTTTGTGTTTTACATTGATAGGAGGTCCTCTTTGGTCCTGGTGGGGAGAGCTAATGTATTTTCAGGTAGGACATTTATTAATTTGGCTATAATAGACTATAATAAGCATATGTTAATAATTTCATCAAAAAGAATTAGTAATTAGCTTCATTTTCTCTTTGCTAAAAGACTCACACTTTTAGTACTAGAAACAAAAGGACATTCTATCTGTGATCATACCATTGTCTGTCTTACTGTCCATGTTGGCCTAGACCAGCTTTGCTCTAGTCTGCAGAACAATGCAATAACAGCAAGGAGACAAAGTTGACTTGTGTTTCATAACATCCAATTTCTTTGCAACCTGGGATGACTTCTTTTGGGCCCCCTATACTAACTCTAATTTGCATGCCCAATTTAGCACCTTTTCTCTGCTTTCAGTAGAAATAATATTCTACAGCAATTTTTTGCATAATTATTCGACATTATGAAGATGGGCTTTTCCCACATGCTATTAGTAGAAAATCTTTTAGGAAAATAAAGAATAAAGCATTTTAAAAGAGAAAAAAATAAAGGAGATTTAGTAGATAAAGAAGTAATTTGTCATTGTGTTGCCCAGAGTAAAGTTCTGCCATAGCTGAGTGTTTCTGTGTCCTCTAAATTATGTCTTTGGAAATAATCCCCACTGTTTTGGCATGTGGATGTGGGGCCTTTGGGACGATGAGGAGTGGTCTTCTGGGTGGCTCCTAGAAGATCTAATTAGCACTTTTAGAAAAGAGTTCACAGGACCTTTT
>LZPO01117652.1:9043-21606 GCA_001675575.1 Neotoma lepida
AGAAGGAAAGAAAGGAGGAAAGAAGGAAGGGAGGAAGAGAGAAATGGAGGTACAGAGCATAATGAGAATTCAAGAAGCAGACGACTTAGAAATTCAGTTTAGAAAAAGTAATGACAAAGTTTCCAAATTGAATGAATCTTAAAAGCAACACAATACATGTCTGTTAATAGTTGTTTACTATACACTGGCTGTGATGGCATACACCTTTAATCCCAGCACTCATGAGGTAGAAGCAGAGGATCTCTGTGAGTTCAAGGGCAGTCTGGCCTATATAGTGAGTTGTAGGACATCTAGAGCTACATACTGAGACTCTGTTGTTTACTATGGGGCTGGGAATTTGGTAATGTGCAAGCATGAGATCCCAAGTTCCACTCCCAGAGCCCATGTAAAAATGCTGGCTATGGTGGCATAGCTTGTAATCCCAGCACTGTGGAGACAGAGCCAGATGGATCCCTCAGACTCACTGCCAGTCAACCTAGTCCAATTGTGAACTTCTGACTATTTAGTAACTGTCTCA
The DNA here is from genome assembly GCA_001675575.1 of Neotoma lepida. NCBI lineage: Eukaryota > Metazoa > Chordata > Mammalia > Rodentia > Cricetidae > Neotoma > Neotoma lepida. The sequence goes on from LZPO01117652.1 coordinate 9,561, forward strand.
AAAAGATGTGGATTTTTTTCTTTAACAAAGAATTCGTGTGTTCATTTCCCATCATTCTCCAAATCTAGCATAAAGGTAACTGATGGCTGTGGGGCAATTTCACACCTGATAATGCTAAAAATAAGAGCCCATGTAAGGGCTCAGTTTGTCCAGATGTGAACCATTCATGTCCATTTTACAAACTGTCTTTTTGTTTCCTGTCATTGTATATGAGTTGTATCATAATACTCCCAACCATTCGTATTTAAATCTTAAGTCACACTCAATGATTTTCTTCTATCACAAGCTTTCATTTGTCTGTGTAAAAGGCAATATATAAATGAAAATGTATATGTACAGGTGAAAGGCCAGTAGTGATCAGGTATCAGATCAGGCTGAGAAGTAGATCATTATCATACCCCAGTACCCGCTGTGTACTCTTACCACTCACTCCATTCTCCCTCACATCTAAAGGCAACTGCTAGCCCATGTTTTATGACAGTTTCTACCTAGACTGGATGGGTTTTACCATTGAAGTATGTATCTCTAAGTGATATTGTTGTTTACAGTTACCTACTGAGAGCCTTTATCAAAATGGAATTTTACTAGATGTGACTCTCATCCTTTGTTCTAAAGTGCTTATGGATTTTATTTTGGAAAAACATTTTCAAATATATGCAAAGATCAGGACTTTTGAAAAAGTACTCGTGGCTCAAGAAATTATAGCAAGAATTGATAGGTGGATTGCATGAAATTGAAAAGCTTCTGCACAGCAAAGGAAACAAAAGAGTGAAAAGACAGTCTAAGGAAAGGGAGAAAATCTTTATCAGCTATGCATCTGAAAGAAGATTAATATCTACAATATATGAACAACTCAAACACTTCCTACTGAATTAAAACTGGATTATGAAAACAAGGTAAAGATGACAAGAAACATTATTGAATGTCTAAGTAGCAGGGTAGAGTTGCCATTAACAGAGCCATTAACAGACAGGGAAATGCACATGAAGCAGTCAAGTTGGCAGTTGGACAGATGAGTCTGGAGGTATTTGGGAGAAATGTCTGGACTGAAGAAATATATTTGGGAAGTGATATTAAATAATATTTAAAACCTTGGAGATGAATAATTCACCAACAGAGTGATTAGCTGAAGAAGAGAAAGAAAGAACAGAGTCCTGACCCAGTAGTGATCTCATCAGAGTACATACTTGGAGCAGACTGCACAGCTCTGGGGCTGTGTTTAGAAGACCATAGACTAGAGCATCCTAGACTTTGCTGTATCCAGAGTCCCCTAGAAATCACAAAATTCAGAAATTTTGGTGCAGAGCTGAGACTCTGGGTGTTTGGTGCAGAAACTGCTAGTGTTCAGATAATACAGCAAGAAGGATGTAGACAAGGAGCCCCAAACTCAATACACATCAGCATCACTCATTGCTAAGTCATTCCTGAGGCTAGATGTCATTGGCTCTATACCCAACATTCCAGAAATTGGGCAAAAGTATTTCTGGGACTTCAAGGNCAGTCTGAGAGGCTGCATTGGTTATTTTTTTCATTGTCGTGAGAAAAGTCTGACAGAAACAACTTTAAAAAGATTTATTCTGATTCGTGGTTTAAGAGCGGACAGTCCATCTCAACATAAGGCATGGTGAAGNTCATGGCATCAGGAGCATGTGGCTGGGATTCCTCAAACTTCAGTGGATCAGGAAGCAGAGAATGCAGATCTTCTCAGTTGGCTTTCTCCTNGTCTCCCTTTTATTCAGTCTTGGCCCTAGCCCAAGGGAAGGCCCCATTCACATTCAGAGTGGGTCTTCCCTTCTCATTTAATCGTCTCTGAAAGCATTCTCATAGACATGCCCAGAATTGTATCTTCTAGGGGATTCTAAATCTAGCAAGTTGACAGTGAAGAGTAAGCATCACAGCTANACAGTGAGTTCATAGCCTGCCTGGGGTACAGCTGAAGACCCTGTCAAAAATAAAACAAACAAACAAAACAAAAAAGGAGAAAATAAGTCCTGGGCTCCATACTCAACAGTCTAAATGATAGATGCAAAAAGAGGCCTGAATATTTGGGAAATGGTTCATGACCACTGATGTTAGTAGTAAGAACAGCATGCATGACGAAAAAAGGTTTTCTATGGGCATTATTATTATCATTATTTTGTTGTTGCCCAAGAAAGGAAAGGGAAGACATATATCATCACTCAAGCTGGCATGTTCAGAAATGCATATTGTTTTCTCGACCATGGGATATAGCCTCAGATGAAAGACATAAGAAGTAATTATAAAAGGAAAGTCTCGGATTGGTTGTTATCTGAAATCTTTCTGAACTGATTTCTTAGTGTTAGGTACAAATAGTGAAATCTAAATTCTTACCATTTAAACATAAAATAATTTTGTATGTGATGCTGGAGAATAGGATATTATTTTGTTTTGGAAAACTCCAATGAACTAAATTCTGATAGGCCCATCAACATCAGGTCCCACATATGATCCACACTGGGCAGAGAATCACTGATACCCTGGAACTGCTCATTGTGACAGTTTCCCTGCTGCTCCTGGAAACTGTGTGTGACAATGCCATCCTTCCCAAATGCAATCTATGCAGTTCTAGCTTTTCCTTATTACCATGTACTGAGTCACAGTCCAGCATGTGATCATTAAACTAATAGAAATAAGGACTCATGNGGTNCCCAGCTGCAGGAATGTTTGAGAAAGTGGTGAGGGACTTGGTCTCTGCCTCCTTTCTACACTGTAAGTGGGTATTTCCCTAATGTGTAAAGAGAATTCAAGAGCTAGACATATGCCAAAGGGATGGAAATAGAATAAGGAAAGTTGATTTCTGGAACAGTTATGAGTCACTACATCTGGGGAAAGAAAAAGACTGATAGAGATNCAAGATAATGATGTCCTAGAGTACCCCATAGCCCTGGAATAAAGGTGCTAGTACACAAGTCCCAGGTTGGGNAAGCACGCTTGTATAGATATGTCTNACAATAACAAAACAGGAGATGAGCACATTTTCACCTAGGGCTTNGACTCTATGGAGACAAAACCCTCAGACACCAATCCCTTCCCTACCCGTACTTTTTTTCATCATCACAATGGCAGCCACAGCTCCAGTGATCAGAACTCCAAGGAGAACCACACCAACAGTCATTCCAATCTTGGGCCAAGGAGATGGCTCTGGGAAAAGAGGGTGGGAAGGAGTGGATAGAATTGAGGGGCCCTAATCCCCAGCTCAGCATTGATCCTACTCAGAGGTTGCCAGGTCACCTGTTTTTCCTAACAACAGGCTCCGTGCTCACATCCCTCCTTACCCCATCTCAGGGTGAGGGGCTCAGGCAGCCCCTCATGATGCACAAGACATGTGTATCTTTGCTCCTCTCCAGAAGGTACCACCACAGACGCCCACTTCTGGAACGTTCCATCCCCTGCAGGCCTAGTTTCCACTAGCTCCATGTCCTGAATCTGGTCCTCTCCATCACGTTGCCAGGTCAGGGTGATCTCAACTGGATAGAAGCCCAGGGCCCAGCATCTCAGGATGACATCTCCTTCATGTCTTAGATGATGGGTTACATGTGCCTTTGGGGGATCTGAGAGGTAGAGTTGGAAAATTCAGGCATTTTATATTNTTTCTGGGGATTTAAGCAGTATTCATGTGACTATCCTGGCAATGGACAGTATACTTGANATGCTACAAGGGTATAAGTCCCACACAGTCGCCTGCACTCAGGATTCAGAATAATCTATTCCTGTTAAGTTCTAGAATCATGGTGAGCCAGCCCAATAGAGACTCCAGGTTTCCCACCTGGAAAGGGGGATTTCAGGTCCTGAGTGAGTGGGGCACTAAGCAACTCAGCATCACTCCATCAGGCCTCCAAAAACACTGGGTGTGGACAGCACACTGCTTGGGAGAGACCATGGTTCNCAATAGGCTGCAGATCGAAGGAACTGCTGGTTGGTTATTTCTGATATCTCTCTTGCATCTCAAGAGGGACCCTCTGAACGTTCCTGAGAAAAGGGTGAGCCCTTGGGAGAGTCATTCTCTGATGTTGATTCAGTAAACCCAGGAGCACTCTTACCCCTCCAGATCAAGAGAGTAAAGCAATATTCCATCTGATCGCATTTTCCTACCTCCAGGGACATGAGGCCCAGTCCCAGCACAGATAGAGGAATTTCCTCGTTGTCTCTCTTACCTGTTCGCTGCAGTGTCTCCTTCCCGATCTCCAGATGTCTGAGGAGTGTCTCTACGCATCTCCCNTCCAGAATGGCTCTGATGCGTTCTGCTACACCATCAGCTTTCCACTTGTTGGCGGCGATCTGAGCCGAAGTGTCACCNGCGGTCCAGGAGCTCAGGTCCTCGTTCAGGCTGAGATAATCTTTGCCGTCATAAGCGTGCGCATAGTACCCTCGGACGAGCCGCCCGTCCGGCCCAACTTCGCAGCCAATTAAACACTGGATGGTATGAGAACCTGATCCCTCCCTTGAGGTCAGCACTGCCCACGAGGCCCTGCCCCACTCACTCCCGGTGTTTGGACCAAAATTGATACCAAAGCCAGATCCTGGTCTCCTAGTGAAGACTGAACCCGGGACTTAGGGGTCTGAAGCAACTTGGCTTGGAGTCACTCACCATCGCCGCTGTGGTTGTAGACGCTCATTGCCAATCGCAGGTTTTCTCTGGCCCTCTGTGCGTAGCTCTCGGCATATTTTACCTCCTCCTCCCAAAACTTCTGACCCATTCGCTTTACCCATGACCCCCGGGGCTCTGTCCTCGGACTCTCCGCTTCGCTGTCGAAGCTCATGAACTCCGTGTCGTCCACGTAGCCGACGATGATGACTCGGGGCTCCTGGACTCCCGGACCGGAGGTCGTGGTAACAAAATAGCGCAGCGAGTGTGAACCTGGAGGCAACCTGTCATGAGACCCCAACCCTTCCCCGGGGATCCGCGGGCAGGTTCAGAGGCCTGGAGCGGAGTGGTGCACCGGACTCCGGACACTGGATGGAGGCGGGGGAGCAGGGGACAGGGTGAGTGAGGGCAGCCCAGCTAGGGAGCGGAGGGGCCTAACCCGGTGANGGCAAAGACGCGGCTTCCCGGGAGCTGTCCTGATCCTCAGGCAGAGGTTGTTTTCTCCCTGACCCTGCACTCACCCGCCCTGGCTTGGATTTTGGTCTGGGTAAGAGCCAGAAGTGAAAGCAGCAGGAGGATGGGACGTGCACCTGCAACCCCCATCCTTGNTGTCTGGAAACCCTGGAGGGATTGAGACCCTGTTCCTCTCTTTGGAGTTTATAGCATCGTGGTTTGTGGGAAGATACCACAGTGACTGTGAGTGGTTTTCCCCAGAATTCGGGCATGCAGTGGGAGTGAGAACATTTGTCCAGATGGAAAAACTGAACAGCTGACACAGGTGGTGAGCTTAAGAAATTAACTCAGAGGTAAGTCCAAACACATGTCTTGACGAGGAACCTATGGACACCTCTTCTTCCTATACCTGGTGCTCTTTCTCGAATCTACTCTTGCTCTCTGAATCCTGTCAGAAAGCTGTGTCAAAGGAGATTCTGAATGTTTTGGATTCAGGATCTCATGTTTGTGCTTAGACATTATTGAAGACTTCCAAGAGTTTTTATGTAGGTTGTATCTAACGACATTTACCTTGTTAAAAAGTGAAGCTTAAGTGGTTCATAGTGGCTGATGTCTGCCTCTACACCCAGCACTGAGAAGGTTGTGCTGAAGCAGAAAGTTTGACCTGATTTTGAGGCCAGTGTGGGCTACATAAGACTGACTTTTTTCCCCAATATTTTTTATTTAAAAGGGTTTTTTTTCATCTTACATGCCAACCACAGTTCTTCCTCCTGCTCCCCTCCACCCACTCCCCATCCACTCTTCAGAGAGGGTAAGGCCTCCCATGGAGAGTTAACAAAGACTGACATTTTTTATAAGTTATTTTTGTTTTGTTTTGTTTTGTTTCGTTTTTCTTTTTTTTTACTTCTCTCATTCTATGCTTTATATCTTTTATTCTAAACTCATCATTTTCACATTTCTGTCTTTCAACAAGTAGTATTCATAGATCATACATTATTTTTTGCATAAATTTCTCTAATTTTTGAGTTGTGATTATGTGTTTATGTTTCCTGTGGTGGTTCTAAAGAAAATGGCCCCAAAGGGAGTGGCACTATTAGGAGATGTGGCTTTGATGGAGTGGATGTGACCTTGTTGGAAGATCTGTGTCAGTGTAGAGGTGGGCTTTGAGGTCTCCTATATACTCAAGCCACATCCAGTGGCTCAGACCACTTACTGTTGCCTGCAGATCAAGATGTAAAATTCTCAGCTCCTTCTCTAAAACCATGTCTTCCTGCCTGTTGCCATGACTATAATGAACTGAATCTCTGAATTCAAAATCTCTGTTTTGTTTTTCAAGATAGGGTTTCTCTGTGTAGCTTTGTGCCTTTCCTGGAACTCACTTGGTAGCCCGGGCTGGCCTCGAACTCACTGAGATCCGCCTAAGTGCTGGGACTAAACTGTCTCTTATACACATCTAGATGTGTATAAGAGACAGGTGTGGGTGTGTGTGAGTGTATACCAGGAGCGTGAAGATGCCCCTGAAGGCCAGAGGAGAAAGTCAGATTCCCTGGAACTGGAGTTGTGAGCTGGGAGTCCTGGGTGCTGGGAACCAAATGGGTCATCTACCAAAGTGGCAAGCAATTTTAACCACTGAGCCATCTCTCCTGCCCCTTGAGACTCTGTTAAAAAAAAAAAAAAAAAAGACATTTTACAAATGTAACTAACTGCCTCTTCTTCTGCAAGTGAGTGGTGGTGAAAAATAATAATCCCTAAATGGTTTGTTTTACAGCCTCAATTCTTACTAAGGTGTCAACAAGATTAACTCACTCTCAAGCCTAATACAGTAAATATGGCAAGTAAATTCTATAAGCTTTTTATTTTAACTTCATGCTTCCCATGAAAGTATGTAAGTAACTTTTTTTTTTTGGTTTTTCGAGACAGGGTTTCTCTGTGTAGCTTTGGTACCTGTCCTGGATCTTGCTCATAGGCTGGCTTTGAGCTCACAGAGATCTGCCTGGCTCTGCCAGGATTAAAGGTGCTGGGATTAAAGGCGTGCACCACCACCGCCCAGCATATGTAAGTAACTTAAAAGTTACTTAAAGTTTTCACTAAACTTCACAAATTATTATTTTTAGTTGGGCTTAGTGACCCATGTCTTTATTCACACCACTTTAAGAGGCCGAGGCAGGGGAGTTGCTGAGACTTAAAGAATAGCATGGGCTATATANAAGCTTTTATACCCCTTTCTATGCAGGAGAAGAAGAATGCAGAATGTCAGGGGATAGTCAATGATTTTTAGAGGAGGTCAATGGACATCGAGCACATCTACGGTCTGTTGGGTCCAGAAAACAGGCTGGTTTATAAACTGTTCTAAATTGCTCTCTTTGGAGTATTAAATGGGGCTGAAGTNGATGAAAATGTTATGTGGCCAAAGTCTGTCCAGGATGCTGACAGGCTTCCTTCCATAAGAGTCAGTTAACAAAACTGAGGGAGAGGACCAGAGGTCATTGTTTTCTGTTTTGATGGTTCAGAACATTAGGCAGGGTAGGGGAGAGCAGAGTAAAGTCTTTGCTACTAAATTCCTTTTTTAAAAATAATCATCATGCCAGGGATTCATAGTTTGAAGTGACAGTTTCTGGACTCTGACTCTTCACCTAGCTGAAATTTCCTTAGAAGTNTCACACAGAAGTTGGTAGCCAAGGAAAGGAAAATTGGATCAGTAATCAAATGGCAATAAACTTTCAAAGAGAGAAAGAAAATAAGTTAGAATAAGACTAAATAGAAAAGGACAAATCTAAGCACATTTCCCCAAACCCCATTAAACCAACATCCCATTCCTAATTTAGTCATGAATGGTTTAGCCTCGTGTGTATGATGAATATATATCTTGTGTTTTAAGAAATTCAGATCAAATCTAAGTCTGGTGGCATATACCTGAAATCTTAGTACTTGGAAGGTGAGGTTAGCCTGATTGGTATACTTGTTTTTGTATACTTGTGCATGTGGTGGTGGTGGTGGTGGTGGTAGTGTGTGTATGTGTGTGTGTGTGTGTGTGTGTGTGTGTGTGTGTGTGTGTGTGTGTGTGTGTGTGTGTGTGTGTGTGTGTGATTGGTGGGAATAGGAAATCAATGAATGATCCACAAAGAGAAAAGCTTTTTTGGAAAAAGTGTTTAAAAGTCTTCTCTTTAGGAGACTGCTATGGGGAAGGAAGTAGATGGATCCTGATCCATGATGTTGGGAAATGGTTGTCTACTCCATGGTGCTGTCTGCCCCTAGGGCTTGGGAATTGGCACTGGTAGTCTATGATTACCTATATGGCTGGCACTCCAATTATGCTGATCTCATTTTCTGGAGGGATAGTTTGGATAAAATCAACTCTAAGCATTTTAAAGTGAGCTTTGGAGTGCCCCGAGGTATGTCATGTCCTAAGTTACAGCAGGATTTTGCAGTCATTGATGTTTAGATTTAGAATCTCCATGGCTTCATTAAGTAAGAGCTTCCTGGAATATGAGAACCTGTTAGGATTTGTTTTGTAACCTGTTTTGTTACATAATAAGAAATTATCAGCATAATGTACATGACTAGAGTCTTGGGTGAAGGCTATAGAATCTGAACCATAGTTAAATACTGATGAAAATACTGAGGGAAAATCATGGTATACTTGGGATATTCAACTCCAGGTTAATTTTCTCCCTTTAAATACAAATCAAAGAGAAATAGCAAGTCAGGGCATAAGGGAATCTAAAAGAAAAATGAGTAGAGGATGATCATTGTAAACCAGGACACATCAACATGAGGGGATAAAGAGAATTCGTGGCACTTAAATATNTTTCTAATTGATGGGTTTGATGTATGAATCCATTTAAAAGATTAGAGTTAGAGGTGAGGAAATAAAATTAGAAATCCTGTTGAAAAGGGAAATTTACTGTGTCTGGTGAGAGGTGAGAGGTGTTGTTGGGCTTCTAAAGGGAAAGCTTTGTTCCTTCCCTAGGCTGCATCCATGGGTCTGTGGTCAGCGATAGTCCCACGCCATGTGTGTGAATTCATACTGGATGATACTTCCTGTAAGATGGAACTAGAAAATATCATCCTGAGTGAGGTATCCCAGACTCAGAAAGACAAACATGGTATATACTCACTCATAAGTGGATACTAGATATAAAGCAAAGGACAATCAGACTGCAAACCACAAATCCAGGGAAGCTACCTAGCATGGAGGACCCTAGGATGACTGTGGCTTATAATAAGTTTTGGTTTTGCCCAATCACTGAGCATGCTTTAGTGAGACATTTCACTATTAGGATAAGAATTTGTACCATATCAAGCTGATGAAAGGATATGCTGGCTGTACTTCCAGGAGGGGAGGCTAAAATCATTTTAGATTATGAATTAGCCTATAGAAAAATGTCTGCCATAAATCAAACAGTGAGGGGGAAGATGAATAGGAATCTCACTTACACAACTTAAGTAAAACATAGCTCTCTGAACAAATGAAGATAGGTTTATTCTGTATCCCAGAATCTAATCAATATACATATATATATATATATACATATATATATATAATTTAGCTATTATTTGGCTTAAAAGGGCTTATTGGGAAATGTTATCATTTTTACTATTTTCTACAGAGAAAATATTTTCCAGTATCAAAGAACTCTGGACTTTTGAATTATAACCTGTTTTTATGTTCAAGTTATCTGTGTATTATTTCTCCTGCAGTTGTACATAAAATGCTTTTACATTCAAATAAGTGACTGTATAAAGTACTACATTATGCCATAATAAAGATATTAATGAAAAAAACAGATGCCACTCTTCGTTTTTTTTTAACTAGTCAGGTTTCTATAAAGAAAAGAATGTAAGAAGCTTGAGATTGGTCTGAGGGTATGGAAATAGAATACTTTTTTTTGAAACATCTAGCTTATGGATTCAAGATGGACACTGAGACGGATTGTTGAAGGTAAGGAGTTTATTAATGTCGTGGGCAGACAGCAACAAGGTAGAGCTCTGAGAGGAGTTCAGGCCCCAGCACCAGAGACAGACAGCATGACTGGGACCTCTGAAGAGATGAATCAGGGTTNTGGCAGAAGCATGGCTCCCATTTTCTAGCTCCTGAGAATTGAGATGGTTGCACAGCATAAGCCNGCTGTCAAGCTCTGAATCCCAGCAAGAGGCAGGGAAGTGCATGGAGAGCAGGATGTGTGGTCACTAATACCTACTTTGATATAAACTCACTTTCCCAGTTGAGAAATCCTGATACTTGAAAGTCTATTAGCCAGAAACGTATAGACAACGTCTCAATGGTATCTATGAGAGTGGGAGGGTGCTGCAGGTATTGCAGCCTGAGCAACAGCTGAATTCTAACATTTTTCTACATAGGGTCTCACTATGTTAGTGATAGTTGACATGGAGATCAGGCTGACCTTGAACTTGCAAAGATCCATCTGCCTCTGCTTCCCAAGTGCTTGGATTAAAGGTGTGTGTCACCACACCCTAACATTACATTNTTATATCCTTATGATATTGCAATGATGGCACTAAATTTCCATAACAAATTTTTGAAATTTAACTGAAAGACATGGTGTGAATCCAGAAATTAAAAGGGCATGATGAGGGCCTTCTGATATAGGGACAGTCTTACCATGAGTTTCTTGCTTTTAACTTTCCTAAGCTTTGAGTTCATGTACTCTCTATCAAAAGAATTCAGATGAGGGGTGAGTGAGAGGTTCTTGCTGCCAAGACGGACAACCTGAATTTGCTCCTTGAGACCCACATGATGGAAAGAGAGAACTGGCACCCGAAAGTTATCTTCTGACCTCCATACTCAGGCCATGGCAAGTGTGTAGACACACAAATACACGTGTACATAAAATATATTAAAATGTAAGGGTCCGGTACTTGAGAAGGAGAGGCAGGCTGATCTCTGTGAGTTCTAGGTCAGCTGGGAGACACAGGTCCATATAAAGGGACCATTGTGACACTTTATGTTATAGATAGACCATATATTTCTATAGTCTCTAGAGAAAGCAGCTTTTCTGGGAGGCCTTTTCCTTGTCAAAGTGGTTGACAGGCTTGTAGTTACCCTTATAGAAGTGGGAAATTGCATGTCTTTGTTCTTTATCAGAAACTCTCCTTCAATACATGTTCATACAAGGTTGATATGACTAAGTGTTAGAGTAGGAAAAGCTCCTGGCAAGAGAACAGAATCTCTGGGCTGAATAGAGATCTGGGTTTATAGTTGGGCAGGATCATTCCTTGGCCTAAGGACACCCCTAGGAAGTTGTGCTCACCTTAACCCATGCTAAAGAGATAGGCAGAATAATTACTCCTCTAATAAGATGCCGTATTTTTTCTCCCAGAATCCAGCCTCTAGTGCAATAGCTGATGGGCCACAGCCATGTACGTTTGTAAGTCTGCCAATTTCTGAATTAGTCCTTTTCCTTTTCTTCTGTCTCTTCTCTAAGCATGCTTTTTTTAACACTTTGAGTCTTCTCTTCAACATTTTCAGCTTTCTTACTCCTTCTTTAAAGCCTCCTTCCTTGCCATGTGGCTGCTTGTCTGACTTGTGGCTGACCTCTATGACAGTTTAAAACAGACTTTATCCCCTCTTTCCTCCATTCTCCTCCTTCAGGAGGAGGCTTTGCAGCTTGCTTGACCTGGGGTTTACCTTTTTAACTTCATATTGACCCTGAGATTCTGTTCAAGTCTTTCTTAAATTACTCTATTACTGAGACCAAGATCCCCAAAAGCAGACCCCAATTCCTTCTGTATCATTGGCATATTCCTATAATCCTAGCACATGAGAGGCAGAGACAGAAGAATAAAGAGTTCAAGATCATCCTCAGCTACATAGCAAGAATTTGAGGTCAGCCTGGGCTACAAGAGACCCTGACTCAACAAAAGAAAACAAACCAAAACACAAAAGGGGGAATCCATGAGATTGTAGCAACAGGACTGTAAGAAGAACTTCTAACCAGTCTTATTAATTGAAAACACCAGGCCAGG
>LZPO01117652.1:29877-46813 GCA_001675575.1 Neotoma lepida
GACTCTACCCTTCTTCATCCTAGAACTCTGTTTGTCTCAGGCTGTCTTGCCCAATCTCTTCCTGCCCAGCTATCAGCCAATTAGCTTTTCATTAACAATGAGAGCAATACATATTTACAGTGTACAAAAGGACTATTCCACAACACTGTAGACAGAATTTCCCCATTACCAAAGTTCAGGGGATGACCAGTCACTTTCTTATTAGATTTGAGGCCTGATCTGCAGGTGGGGAATTTATGCTTGGTGCTGTAAACTTGGAGAATAGCAAAGGAATTCATAAGCTCCAGGGAGTAGGTAGGGCTTTACCTACTACTGTTGTGCTGCTAAATGGTAATCCTGTCAAATGGCCTTCTAGATATTTATGTGGATACTTGTGGTGGTATTTTATCTATGTTCCCCAATAAAATTTATCTGAGAATCAGAGGAAGAAGGTCAGCCACTAGTCTTGCAATGTTAGCACAATGCCCTTAATCCTATCACCTAGCAGGCAGGGTCTGTCTGGATCTCTGTGTGTTCCAGATCACACTAGGAACAGAGTCAAGCATGGAGACACACAACTTTAATCCCAACATCAACCATAGAATTCTGGAGGTCTATACAGATAGACAGGAAGTGATGTAGCTAGGCTGAGGAAGCCAATGGGAGAACAGAACAGAAAGGAATATAGATGTGGAGACATAAGAAGTCACATACTCTTTTGGAAGCAGCGGCATTGTGAGGTGAGGCTGGTAGCTGTTCCTAATTCCTCTGATCTCTGTCAGACTTTCACCCTTATCTCTGGCTCTGTGTTTTATTTAACAATACCATTTAGAAATTCGTCTTACAGATACTCACAGATTATTGCTACTCAGGGAAGCTTGTTTTTACAGTTAATGTCAAGCCTAACTGGTCAAAATGCTGCACATAAGTGTCTGTTGAACGTTCAGTCCTAACAGGACATCTGTATCACTCTCTCTTAGGCTTAGTTAACACCATGCCAAAGAATGTTAGGGCTGGAGGGTGGGGTGCAGTGTGAAATGCCATTTTATGACCATGGCATAGCCATGGCACTCCAGAACACAACTCATGACAGTAGGTGGGGTACTTGTTGGGAATGAGGGGTACAGTGGGCATTGGAAGGGGATGAGAAGGTGTAATTAAAATGACCAAAATGCATTAAAAATGTGTGTAATTGTCAAAGAATAAGTAAATAAATAAAATGTCCTAGAAAAGAAATATGTTTGTGGAAAAATGCATAGAAGTGTACATAATAAATGATGTTATTTAAAACAGCAACATCGAACAGGGTGGTAGTAGTGCACGCCTTTAATCCCATTACTCAGGAGGCAGAGGCAGGAGGATCTCTGTGAGTTTGAGGCTGACCAAGGCTATGCCATGGTATACTGAGCAAGTTCCAAGACAGGCTCCAAAGCTATTCAGAGAAATCCTGTCTCAAAACAACAAAAACAACAAAAACAAAAACCCAGCAACATCAACACCGCAGGGCCAAGCCCCAGCAAATTCTCTCCCTTCTCTCTCTCCCTCCTCTCTTTCTGGTCTCATTATGTAGCCCTGGCTGTCCTGGAATTCACTGACTTCAATTCATAGAGATCTCTGCCCACCTCCAAAGTTTTGGAGTTAAGGGTTTGTGCCACCATGCACCACTACCAACAACCATTTTCTAGAGCCATACTGTACCTCCTAAATGTTCCAAACATTTCTAAACAGCACCACCTGCTGAGGCACAAGTCTTCAAGCACATTAGCCTATAGGGATATTTTATAGTTAGATCACAATTCTGAAACAATACCCAGTTCTAGGGATGAGCTTAGAAAATTTTCAGAAATTTCCCCCTCCAAGGGGATCAATGCAACCCCCTAGAGCCCTTCTTGTTACTTAGCCTCTCTGGATCTGTGTATCATAATGTGGTTATCCTTTATTTAACAACTAATATCCACTTATAAGTAAGCTGTGGGTGTGCCCAACCAATGACTGATCTAACTTGAGGCCCAAGCCATGACAGGGAGCTCATGCCCAACACTGCATGTNGCCCTTAATCCATTTGGTTCTCTGTGACTCCAAGGTCACATGGGGAACTAGCAGTAGGAGGTGGTGGCACACGCCTTTAATCCCAGTATCAACCTTAGAGTTCTGAAGATCCATGCAGACAAGACAGGAAGTGATGCAGCTTGGGAGGTTGGGAAATTAGTTAACAGATAGACAGGTATAAAAAAGCCAGGTTAGACCGGAACTCTCTCTCTTTGCTCCACTTCGCTCCTGGGAAGTAGAGGCAGCGTTGGTGAGTGGTGGCTTGCTCCCAATTCCTCTGATCTCTGTCAGATTTTCACCCTTATTTCTTGCTCTGCGTGTTTATTAATAAGACTGGTTAGAAGTTCTTCTTACACCATCACATCCAGGATTGGTTTAAATATGAACTTTTGGGTATAGCTGGTCTGGCAAGGATGAGGATAGTCTAAAGACATTTGTGTCCTTCCTTTTGAATATGTGACTATGAATTAAGGTATCTCAGGGAATTGGAATTGTCCTAGAAATCTCATGCTGAGAGATATACACTGAAACCTGCTGTCAGCCAGAGGAGGAATTTGTCCCCAGAAGAGATATTTCACATACTTCTAATAACATGTTGGACCACCTTGTGGGATGAAACTACAGACCAGACAATGGTGGGTTAATGATGAGCTAGACTACACCCTGGACTTGGAAAACCTGATTATGCCTATCTGTTGTCTTCTGTTTAAACATTGTCTTCATGTGAGGTCTGTGAAGGTAGCCTTGGGAGCTGCTAGATGTCTCTGTCCTTATCAATGTGGTCATATTGTATATATCTCATTTCCTTCCCCTGCTTTATGCTATTTGGCTCTTTTAATTACCTTGTTGAACAGACAGCTGACCATGTCTTGTTAGGGCTGTGAGGGGCACAGGCTCTGACCTTAACTCTGGTAATAGCCTAGGCTAGCCTTAATATCTCTCTTTCTCTCTCTTTCTGATTTTTGAGACAAGATCTCAGTATATAGCTTTAGTTGGCCTGGCTAACCCTAACCCTTGCTTTGTAGACCAGGCTGGCCTCCGATTTACAGAGACCTGCCTCCAAGTACTGGGATTAAAGACATGTTTTTCACCATGCCTGACTAGCCTTAATCTCTTAATAACCCTCCTGTCCCATTGATCTCAAGAGCAGGGATTAGAGGTATAAGGCACCATATATGGCTCACAAATATCAATTATTATTATGACTTTAAGTTTTTTGAGATTTATCTATACTTCTTATACATGGGTGTTTTCCCTGAATGTATGTCTGTGTACCATATGCTCACAATTCCAGAAGAGGGTGTCAGATTACCCGGTCCCTGGTCCAGGGACCCAGATTATCTGAAAGAGAGGCCTGTGCCCTTAATTGCTGAACCATCTCTCTATCCTCTATTATTATGACCTCATAAAGACTATTATAGTTGGGAATTTAGTAAAATATGATTATTTTCCCTTTATTGCATTGATTCTACATACATCCCAATTTAGTAAACATTTCCTTTCTGTTTGCTTAATGCTGTAATGTTGGTGGAAGTTTCTGTTCTGCCTGCCAGCTCCGATAACTGACAAAAGGCTCAATATTAATTATAAATGCTTGGCCAATAGCTCAGGCTTATTACTAACTGGTTCTTACGACTTAACCCATTTCTATTAATCTATGTGCTGCCCCCAGGCTCCTTGAATTTACCTCTATCCCATTTTGTATGTCAGAATTATTCTGTGTCTGACTGGTGACCCCCCGACTCTGCCCTTCCTCATCCTAGAACTCTGTTTGTCTCAGGCTGTCTTGCCCAATCTCCTCCTGCCCAGCTATCAGCCAATTAGCTTTTCATTAACAATGAGAGCAATACATATTTACAGCGTACAAAAGGACTATTCCACAACACTGTAGACAGAATTTCTCCATTACCAAAGTTCAGGGGATGACCAGTCACTTTCTTATTAGATTGGAGGCCTGATCTGCAGGTGGGGAATTTATGCTTGGTGCTGTAAACTTGGAGAAAAGCCCATAGCAAAGGAATTCATAAGCTCCAGGGAGTAGGTAGGGCTTCACCTACTACTGTTGTGCTGCTAAATGGTAATCCTGTCAAATGGCCTTCTAGATATTTATGTGGATACTTGTGGTGGTATTTTATCTATATTCCCCAATAAAATTTGTCTGAGAATCAGAGGAAGAAGGTCAGCCACTAGTCTTGCAATGTTAGCACATGCCCTTAATCCTATCATCTAGCAGGCAGGGTCTGTCTGGATCTCTGTGAGTTCCAGATCACACTAGGAACAAAGTCAAGCATGGAGACACATGCCTTTAATCCCACACAGACAGGAAGTCATGTATCTAGGCTGAGAGAGCCAATGGGAGAACAGAACAGAAAGGAATATAGGTGTGGAGATATAGGAAGTCACATACTCTTTTGGAAGCAGTGGCATTGTGAGGTGAGGCTGGTAGCTGTTCCTAATTCCTCTGATCTCTGTCAGACTTTCACCCTTATCTCTGGCTCTGTGTTTTATTTAACAATACCATTTAGAAATTCATCTTACAGATACTCACAGATTATTGCTACTCAGGGAAGCTTGTTTTTACAGTTAATGTAGAGCCTAATTGGTCAAAATGCTGCACATAAGTGTCTGTTGAACGTTCAGTCCTAAAAGGACATTTACATCACCTCTCTTAGGCTTAGTTACATTCAGTCCTAAAGGGACATTTACATCACCTCTCTTAGGCTTAGTTAACACCATGCCAAAGAATTTTAGGGCTGGAGGGTGGGGTATGCTGTGAAATGCCATCTTATGACCATGGCATAGCCATGGCACTCCAAAACTCACAGCTCATGACAGTAGGTGGGGTACTTGTTAGGAAGGAAGGGTACAGTGGGTATTGAAAGGGGATGAGAAGGTGTAATTAAAATGACCAAAATGCATTAGAAATGTGTGTAATTTTCAAAGAATAAGTAAATTAATTGTCTAGAAAAGAAATATATGTTTGTGGAAAAATTGCCTAGAAGTATACAAAATAAATAATGTTATTTAAAACAGCAACATTGAGCAGGGTGGTGGTGGTGCATGCTTTTAATCCCATTACTCAGGAGGCAGAGGCAGGAGGATCTCTGTGAGTTTGAGGTCAGCCTGGTCTACTGAGCGAGTTCCAGGACAGGCTCCAAAGCTACTCAGAGAAAGAACAACAACAACAAAAACAAAAACCAGGCAACATCAACACCTCAAGGCCAAGCCCCAGCAAATTCTCTCCCTTCTCTCTCTCCCTCCTCTCTTTCTGGTCTTATTATGTAGCCCTGGCTGTCCTAGAATTTACTGACTTCAATTCATAGAGATCTCTGCCCACCTCCAAAGTTCTGGGGTTAAGGGTTTGTGCCACCATGCACCACTACCAACAACCATTTTCTAGAGCTACACTCTACCTCCTAAATGTCCCAAACATTTCTAAACAACACCACAGCTGGTACACAAGTGTTCAAGCACATGAGCCTATAGGGGATATTTTATAGCTAGATCACAATCCTGAAACAATACCCAGTTCTAGGGATGAGCTTAGAAATTTGTCAGAAATTTCTCCCTCCAGGGGGATCAATGCAACCCCCTAGAGCCCTTCTTGTTACTTAGCCTCTCTGGATCTGTGTACCATAATGTGGTTATCCTTTACTTAATAACTAATATCCACTTATAAGTAAGCTGTGGGTGTGCCCAACCAATGACTGATCTAACTTAAGGCCCAAGCCATGACAGGGAACTCATGCCCAACACTGCATGCATGGCCAGTAACTGGAAGCTGGATAGCTCAGAGACCTAGGGTAGAACCAAACATGAATGACAAAAAAAAGTAAATAAAATGATTCCCAATATTCTACTATACTTATAGATTGGTACCTAGCCCAATCGTCGTCAGAGAGACTTCCTCCAGCAACTGATGGGAGCAGATGCAGAAACCTACAGCCAAACATTAGGGAACGCAGGAGAAGAGGGGGAAGGATTGTACGAGCTAGAGGGGTCAAGGATACCAGGAGAACAGGCCCACAGAATCAACTAAGCAGGGCATATAGGGGCTCACAGAGATTGAAGTGGCAATCATGGAGCCTACATGGGTCTGTGCTAGGTCCTCTGCATATATGCTGTGGTTGTTTATCTTGGAGTTTTGTGGGACTCATAACAGTCAGAGTGGGAGTGTCTCTCACTCTTTTCACTGCTCCTGTGACCCTTTTCTTCCCACTGGGTTGCCTTGTCCAGCCTTGATATGAGGGTTTATGCCTAGTCTTATTGCACCTTGTTACGCTGTATTTGGTTGGTATTACTAGGAGGCCTGCTTTTATCTGAAGGGAAATGGAGGAGCAGTAGATCTGGGAGAGAGGGGAGGTGGGGTGGGAACTTGGAGGAAGGGAGGGAGGGGAGGCTGCAGTTGGAATGTATTGTACGAGAAAAGAATAAAGAAAAAAGAAAAGGCATAGAAAGTCTCAACTTTCCTGTGTACAGGAGTCCCCTGGACACATCAAGATTCAGATTGTCTGTGTTAAGAGTCTGTATAATAAGCTTGGACAGAGCCTACTGATGTTCAGACCACAAGCTGCAAGGATGTAGACCAGGATCCCCTAGTCAATGCACAGTCTGACTCACAGCTGATAACATGACTCATCCTTGAAGTAGATAATATTCTCCTACACTTGCAATATCAGCACTCAGGGTGAGGCAGGGTGATTTATGGGAGTAGAAGTCAACCCACACTATCCTATCACTCACTTTTCTCATTAATGTAAAATAAACAAACAAAAAATCTGAAAGAAGAAAGAAGCAACTTAAGGCAAGAAGAATTTATTTGTTTTTTGATTTAAGAAGCTACAACCCATCCTGGCAGGAAAGGCATGGTGGAGTCATGGAAGCTGGAACATGTGGCTGGGATGACTCACATCTCCATGCATCAGGAAGCAGAGTGTGGGGATGCTGGCTCTTATCTGGCTTTCTCCTTTTCCTCCCTTTTCTACAGTCTGGGACCCCAAATCACGGGCTGGTGTCACCCACATTCAGTGAATCCCTCCTGCCTCAGTTAATCTTCTCTGGAAACACCTTCACAGACATTTCCAGAATTGCAAGTCCTGGGAGATTCTAAATCCAGTCAAGTTGACAATGAAGATTAGCCATCACAGCTACTTAGTGAGTTCCAGGCCATCCTGGGATACAGTGTGAGAACCTGCCAAAGAGAGAGAGAAAAAGTAGTATCTGGTCTCCCTGCTTTACAGTCTAAGACAGTAGAGTCTGGGAAGAGGCCTGAGAATTGTAGAACAACATTTGAGGCCACTGATGTCAGTCATCGAGGCAGCACCCACAACAAAGAACAGTCCCAAATGTCATCAGCCCTGAGTTGTCATGTTGACAGGTACATACTCTTTTCTCTCCTATGGGGTTTAATCTCAGGTATGAGAAATAGTAAGCAGTTTAACACATTAACGTTTCTGACTGATTGCTATCTGAAAATTCCCTAGACAGATTTCCAACTTATAGACACAAATAATGGAATCCATTTAAACATCAAGAAATTTTTTTTTCGAGACAGGGTTTCTCTGTGTAGCTTTGGTGCCTTTCTTGAAACTCACTCGGTAGCCCAGGCTGGCCTCAAACTCACAGAGATCCACCTGCCTCTGCCTCCCAAGTGCTGGGATTAAAGATGTGCGCCACCACCACCCGGCTCAAGAAATTTTATATGTGAAATTAGAGGCTTATTTTTTAATTTTAGAAAAATCAAAAACCCCAAACTTGAGTCTTCATATCTAGGGACAGAACACAAAAGCCCATCAACACTATGTCATATACTGGGTACAGGTATACACGGGTGGAGCCAAGAACTCAAGCTGTGCTCAGCTGCAAGCATGTTTAGCAGAGTGATGGGGGCACTAGGTCTCTGCTTCCTTTCTAGACTTTCAGGGAGGAGGGAATTCTAATGCCAGGATATGAGGCCAAGGGGTAGAAATAAAATGATAAAAGTTATCTAACTACATCCTTTTCCATCTCTGGGAAATAAAGACAGAGAAGAATTCAGAATGAATTGGTTCCAGAGGAAACTCCTAGTCCTAAACATCTGATAATATTCCAGGGTATGGTCACAGACAGACCTACAACAGGGGCAGGAAATATGAGAAAAGGATCAAGTACCCTCCCAGAGGCCTGTTTCCTCCTCCTGGAGACTCCACCTCAGATTTGCATCCACATCACCAGAATCCTCAATGTGAAACCTTTGTTCTCTATTTTCAGGTGTTCTTCCCAAGTTACTTAAAAATGGCCCCAAAGTGGCCAAGCACAGATGAATGGATACACTTTATAGTAACAAAACAAGAGATAGGCACATTTATATCCAGGGCTTGAAATTTCTCAGTAACGACCAAATCTCAAACACTGTCTTTATCCTACCTGTACTCTTTCTCATCACAATGGCAGCCACAGCTCCAGTGACCAAAACTCCAAGGAGAACCACACCAGCAATGATCCCCATGGTAGGGATGGTGGGAGAGGGAGGAGGCTCTGGGAGAGAGAGGATAGAAGTGAGGGACCCTGACCCTGCTCTGGGCTCCTGCTTTCCCTAAGGACAAACTCTGTCTCCCCCCACACTCCTTTACCCCATCTTAGGATGAGGGGCTCAGGAAGCCCCTCATGCAGCACATGACATGTGTATCTCTGCTCTTCTCCTGAAGGCACCACCACAGCTGCCCACTTCTGGAAGGTTCCATCCCCTGCAGGTCTGGTCTCAATAAGATCCATGTCCTGGGTCAGGTCCTCCTCATCCCTCTGCCAGGTCAGGGTGATGTCCGCAGGATAGAAGCCCAGGGCCCAGCACCTCAGGGTGACATCTCCTTCAGGTCTGGGGTAATGGGTCACATTTGTTTTTGGAGGGTCTGAGGAGAAGAGTCAGAGAACAACCTTCTGTTCCTTCCTGTGGACCACTTGAGCACTGATCATGTGATCATCCCCAGAGTTGGGTTTGAGATTTAAAGAGCAGCACTTAAACTACATGGATTCAGGATGCAGAACTATCTATTCCTCGGAAAGTTCTAGAATAAAGGCATGAACCTCTATACCTCTGAGTAGGTTAAAACTCAGTGACTCTGAATAGCTATAGCTGATCTGTGAACATTGGCAGAAACAGGGGCTAGGATCAAGAGAGAATTGCCACTCACTCTTTTCAGAGTTGGTACCTCTCCATCCCTGAACAGATGGAATCTTGGTTACAGTTTGAATATAAAGTATTCACTCATAGCTCAGGTATATGAAGCCTTGGTTGTGTCTTGTGATGCTGATGATTCTAGTGGAATATTTAGGATGTAGGGTCTAGCTGGAGGGAGTTGGTCACTGGGAGGTGGACCTTAAGGGCTGTAGTCTGTTTCTAGCTACTCTCTGCTTCCTGATCTACCCAGATGTGAGTTCTAGGCTGTGGCCTTGAACTGCTCCCACCACCATGTGCCCCCTTAAAAATTGTTAGCTGATGTTTGGAGAGCCACAATACTTCAATTCTTCCCCCTGAAATTGCTTCTTCTCAGTTGTTTGGTCACAGGAATGAGAGAAGCAATTCATACAATCCTTGAAAGAAGTGTGGATTCTGTGGGATCTGGAAATCAGGGAGGCTTCCTCTGCTCCAGACCAATGACAAAAGGGTGGTTGGTGACTTTCTGGCCTGTTCATCCTAGATAGGGCAGGGCACCAATGACAAATGTCTTAGTACTGTTCAACTGCTGTGACAAGACACCATGACCAAGGAACCTTATAAAAGGAAGTGAGCAAGCTAAATGGAAGGCATGGGCTTTAGAAATCTCAAAGCTCACCCCAGTGACAGACCTCCTCCAACAAAGCCACACCTCCTAATCCTTCCTATACTGTCTACACTGAAAACCAAACATTCAAATTGTGTGTGTGTGTGTGTGTGTGTGTGTGTGTGTGTGTGTGTACACTTGTACATGTGCAGCACATATCTGAAGGTCAGAAGATAACTTGTGGGAGTCAGTTCTCTTGCTGACCTAATGATTCTTTCATACTGCCTCAGATTATGCAGCCTTTGTTTTGTAAAGGGGCAAGCAGTTACAGGACTCAATTTCTCTACTTCCACAACACTCAGATCCTATCTGCATCCGTGTCTCACAGTCTCGGGAACCCTATGTGGGGGCTCTTTAATTTTTAAAAATATCTTTTTCTTTGTTTGTTTCAAGAAGTTCAGAGGCAGAACATTCCTGATTATCAAGACTTCTATACTGAATCACTGCTAAAGTCCTATATGCATGGTGAATCATAGATTTTTCTCTGAGTTATAGATTGGCCTGAGGGGTATCCTATTACTTTTATTTCACTTTCTTTCTCTTTATTCTTACCATTTCTATTTATTCTTACCATAGTTTCCAAGTTTTTGGATTGCAGAAGCACAGATCTAATTTCTGCTCTTTCCTTTATGTCTCCATCACTCCACCCAGCCATGAGAAGTGGTAAGCCAGCACCTACCTTCTGACTTTCCCCCTTTCAGTTTATCACTCCAATTTGAGGTTAGCACAAAAGGCAGCATTTGCATGTTTTTTTCTCATTGTGATTCCTCCCTAGGTGGGCAAGTTCTTTCTGGGAAGGTGTCTCAGCTTCAGTTGCAAGTCTCATTGCCCACAGCAAAGGTCACACAGCTGCTGCCACTGTCTGTCTTCTGAGGATCCAGTGTCCCACAGGTGTTACTCCTGGAATTGCTATTGTTGGTGCTCATGTGATAGATCTCATGCCAGGTAGAGGAAGACGACTACCCTGGGATTCCCAGCACAGATATCCATCCACCTTCAGATGGAATGGTCTCAGATATCAGTCTTATTGTCCTTGCCAAAGGGCAATGGAACTGTCAGCTGCAACTCCACCGCACATGGAGAAAGCATGCCACATCAGTACTTTCCCCCATGGATGGTTTAGCTTTATCTGCATCTCTTATATCCCATAGCAGGAACCATGAAACTGATCCTCCCAAACCCATCTTTGTTCCTGCTATGTTCCCACTCAGGTGTCAAGTGTTTTATTACTTTTTCTGGAGAGATATGAACACACATGTATTCATCCTAGATAAGCCTCCAGCAACAGACCAAAGGGAGGATTCCATCCAAGTCCATCTTTATCATCAACACTAGTTTGGCAATCCTATAAATTTATTGGTAGTTACTTACAGGCACATAGGTGAGGAGTTACTTAATACTCAAAAACACCTGCATCACTGAAAAGTCTACTCCAGCATGAATGACAGCTCACAAGACTGCCTCACTGGAGTCTGCAACCAGTGTATTTTATCAATTAACCACCACCCTCCTTCCTGGCTGTCCTGGAGTTCCCTATGTAGACAAGGCTGGCCTGGAACTCACTCATCCTCCTGCCTCTCAAATGCTGGGATTAAAGGCATCAGCCACCACATCTAGCCCATCAATTAACCTTCTAACTCCTATATGCACTAGTAACTCCGTAGACCAGGTGCAGCTGGTAGGATTTCTTGTGACTGGGGAACATGGTAGAGTGTGAATGGCTAGCTAGAATCCCCAGCTACTCTTCTTTGAAACAGCCCATGTCACTCCTGGAGGACAGTATTTCACAATAGGTGGCTTAGGAATTAGTCCCTGTTCTCTTTCCTTCCCATAAACTCTGCTCAACAGTTGACAGAAGCTACCCCACGTACCTGCACGCTGCAGCATCTCCTTCCCTTTATCAAGGTATTTGAGAAGCCACTCCACGCACCTGCCCTCCAAGAAAGACTTCCATGACCTTGCAGCACCAGATGCCTCCCACTTGCGCCTGGTGATCTGAGCCTCCTTGGTATCCACCGCGGTCCAGGAGCGCAGGTCCTCGGTCAGAGAGATGTAATCCTGGCCTTCATAAGCGACATGCTTATACCCACGGAGGAGGCGGTGGTCTGGCCCTATGTCACAGCCGAACAGCCACTGGACAGTGTGAGACCCTGTTGCAACCAGGGAGATCAGTTTCCTAGGTTAGCCCCACTCGTTACACATAGCCTGTGTGTGGTTGGTCAAAGCCTGTTTCAAACTGAAATGAAACCCTAGTAAATTTCCCCAAGCTTCTCCAGGATGGTTTAACTTGCGGGTTTCACTAACCCACGGTATGTTTCCATGGCCTTAGGAAACTGCGGAGACTGTAGACTAGCCTTGTGAGTCTAGGGTCACTTACCATTCTCTCTCTGGCTATGATAGCCGAGCAGGGTCCACAGTTCTACTCGGCCAAGTATTGAGATGTCCCTGCCTAGTCGGGTCAGCTCCTTCAAATGCTCTGGGTCCTGCGCTATAAATGGCACCCGCGGCTCCACCTGCTGACTCGCCATGTTGCTGTCGAAGCTCGAGATCTGCGTGTTGTCCACGTAGTCCACGACCATGAACCGAGGTTTGGGATAGCCAGGACCGTACAAAGTGGTGGTGAAATACCGCAGGGAGTGTGAGCCTAGGGGTGATGCGCCGTGATCTTGCACCCGGTCAGACCGGGGAACAGGTGCATTCGCTGGGAAGGGTGCAGGGTGCGGGGCTCCGGACACAGATTGGAGAAGGGAGCCTGGCAGGGGCGACCCAGCTCGAGGAGGGGTTGGTCTGGTTGGGCGAGGGCGGAGACATGCCTTTCCGGGTGCGGTCCCTGCGGAGTGCCTCGCTCCTTCCGCACGGAGGGCTTTTCTCTCCATCCCACACTCACCCGCGCGGGCCTGAGTGGGGGGCAAGGTGGCCGCCAGCAACAGAAGTAGGACTCTTGACACCGTGGACCCCATCCCTGGTGTTTGGAGAACTTGAAAAGATTAGGTCTTTGTTCCTCTCTGTGGAGTTTTATAGCGTTGTGGGTGTGTGGGGACGGATCACGATGACTGACTGGGTTCTCCGAAATTCCCACATACAGCAGAAGTGAGCATATGGGTGTCCAAACATTACCGCGGAATAAAGGGTTCCCATTTGTGAATTCTTCTTCATTAAAAAAAGAAAAAAATAAGGCTAACAACAAAACAATAACAAAATGAGACTCAGAAGGACGCTCCAGGACCACTTCCTTAGTTTTGGCGGGTGGGGATGGGTGGGTGGGGGAGTATGACGACAACAGCACTGGCAAGCCATAATCTTAGCAACTGCTGTCTGGAGTAATATAGACAGGAGAGTAATGCCTTTGAGTTAAGATCAGAGCTGTAAGC
The DNA here is from genome assembly GCA_001675575.1 of Neotoma lepida. Classification (NCBI taxonomy): domain Eukaryota; kingdom Metazoa; phylum Chordata; class Mammalia; order Rodentia; family Cricetidae; genus Neotoma; species Neotoma lepida. The sequence continues at coordinate 43,076 of LZPO01117652.1, forward strand.
AGCTGTAGAAAGTTTGGAGGAAAAAAGCATGCAGTCACAACACCAGTGCACATAAAATAAAAATAATAACAAAAAATTTTAAAAGAACATCAGTATTGTGGACCAATTAGATTGTCACTGGTCCAGAGAGCCAAATTATCTTGCGCTATCCTAGTCTCTTAAAAGCCATTATTGATCTTCTCTGTGTGTGACCTGACATCCTTGTGACAATTAGGTAAATCCTTTGGGAATGTACAAACAGACCCCTAACTTCCACCAACCCAAGTCATCAGATAGCGTTTGAGGTCTGCAAAAGAGATTCCCCTGCCTTGATATAACCTGTCTGATGTTTCCACCAATGTATTTTTAAGATGTGTTGTCAATGCCTTTTTTTTGTTCTGTTACTATGAAAACTTCATAAAACTGTTACCATTTTAGGACATGGACTTTGGAGTAACTGAAATCTATTATTATCTTGCATTTGGCTATTATCACTATCATTTGGCTCCAGAATAAACTCTTATTCTCTTTGAGTTGGGATCTGTGTTTTCATTTTTCAGATTCACAGTGTATCATGAGTATTCTATCTACATAAGAAGCATAGATGACCATGCTTGTATCTTTCCACTGTGGTGGAAATCTAATAGAGTCACTGTATCTAGGGTAAACATTAGAATGTAATAGTTGTTTCTCACTGTATCTAGGATATCAGTAGAATGTGTTAGTGTTTGCTGAATGTATCTAGACCTTGAAGAAATCATAGTAGAGAACAGTGATGGTTTTCTATGATTTATAGAGTTTTCCTGAGGAAGTTTTCCATCCCGTGTATGATTTTGGTCACAAGACTATATGGGCACACTTGGAGGTCTTGAATTATTGGGTACTGCAAACAGTACACAATATGGATTAAAGTTGTGGGGGTGTCACGATTTCCTTCAGAGAACATATAGATCAAAGGGGCTTTGGTATGAGGAACTTGTACCCCAAACACAACCTTTGTGTATAATCAATAAATATGCTTCTGAACAGAGGTTTGAGGTTCAGTTCACAGAAACTGTTCCTCCCTGCTGCCAGAGAGAGTAAAATTACATTCTGGGATAATTCTCCTTCTTTGAACAACCCACACAACAGAGAACACCAGACATTCTACAATGTCACAACCAAGTAACAATAAATTCAATAAGTGTGATGGTTTCCATTTCAGAAATTTGGTAGATATCCTGTTTTCCTTGGTAATCGATTTGAAGCAAACACTTGTTCTTTTATTGCAATGTTAATTACTAATATTAACCAACATATGACATATCACACAATAAATATATGTATATATGAGGGTTATAGAATAAATACAAAGTTTAAAGAGGCTGCAGTAGCATTTCATGATGCTTCAGAAGTGGGCTTATAGAAATGTAAATAGAGGGCTAGAGAGATGGTTCAGGTTAAGAGCATTTAGTAGAGACCTGGGTTTGATTCTCAGCACTCACATGTTGACTCACAAGCATCTGTAACTTCAGTTCCAGTGTATCTGATGCCCTCTTCTGGCCTCTGCAGGCACCACGGATGTATCTATTACACAGATATACATGCAAGCAAAATATTCATACACAAAAAATAAAAATAAACCTTAAAGAAATATAGTCTTTTTAATATGGTAGGGAACTCAAACAATGCATGGAAGAAGTTGCTGCTAAAGAGTCAGACACTGAGCAGAAGACTGAGAAATGAGTCCAGCTGCAGAGGCAAAAAGGTGGGATCAGATCTAGCGAAAGGAATGGACAGATGGATAGACAGAGATCTAGATGGATGAAAGGAAGATGAACAAATTATAGTAAAATAGTCCACACCAGCATAACTGAGCTGAAGCCCCAGGGAAAGTGTGGAGTTCTCTGTCAGTAACTGATGCACACACTGAGTGTCAAATGATAGAGTGGTGTGGGGCCAATGACATTACAGTGCTGGGTATCCATGTCTTTCTGGGATTCTGATGAAGATGTACCCTTTCATTGGGTGGGTGACTGTATTCTCCACATTTGCAATACCAGCACTCAGGCTGAGGCAGGATGATTTATGGGAATAGAAGATCAACCTAAACTATTGTATCACTCATTTTTCTCATTAATGTAAAATAAACAAACAAAAAACCTGAAAGAAGAAAGAAGCAAATTAAAGCAAAAAGGATTTATTTTGGTTTTTGATTTAAGAAGCTACAACCCATTCTGGCAGGAAAGGCATGGTGGAGTTTGTGGAAGTTGGAGCATGTGGCTGGATGACTCACATCTCCATGTATCAGGAAGCAGAGTGTGGGGATGTTGGCTTCTATATGGCTTTCTCCTTTTCCTCCCTTTTTTTCAGTCTCCAAATCATGGGTTGGTGTCCCCCACGTTCAGTGAATCCCTCCTTCCTCAGTTAATCTTCTCTGGAAACACCTTCACAGACATTTCCAGAATTGCAAGTCCTGGGAGATTATAAATCCAGTCAAACTGACAATGAAGATTAGCTATCATAGCTACATAGTGAGTTCCAGGTCATAATGGGATACAGTGCGAGAACCTGCCAAAATAAAGGTGGGGGGAGGACTAGAGGATGGCTCAGTAGTTAAGAACATTTGTTGATCTTGCAGAGGACCAAGGTTCAGTTCCCACCATCTACATGGTGGCTCAAAACTGCCTATAACTCTACTTCCAGAGAATCTAATGTACTTTTCTGGTCTCCTCAGGATGGTGCACACACAGTGCACATAAACTCAAGCAAGCAAACATATGTACACAAAATAAAATAGATCAAGAAATCTTTATTAAAAATAATTGACTGAGGTGATGGCTTAGTGGTTGAGAGCACTGGATGCTATTGCAGAAAACCTATGTTTAGTTACCAGCACCTACACCATGGCTCACAATCATCCAGTTCCAGAGGATCCAACAAGTTTTCTGACTTCTGAAGCCTCCTTCATGCAGGTGGTATGCATACACACACTCACACATATACACAAATAATGAAAATATTTTTAAAACCTTTCTCAAGGCAGGGAGGGAAAACTATCTGGGCTCTATGCTCAACTATCTAAGACAGGTCTGGGAAGTAGCCTGAGTATTTTAGAACAAGATTTGTGGTCACTGAAAGATGGCTTCTATATGGCTTTCTCATATGTACCTATGTTTGCTTGCTTGAGTTTATGTGCACTGTGTGTGCACCATCCTGAGGAGACCAGAAAAGTACATTAGATTCTCTGGAAGTAGAGTTATAGGCAGTTTTGAGCCACCATGTAGATGATGGGAACTGAACCTTGGTGCTCCATAAGATCAACAAATGTTCTTAACTATTGAGCCATCCTCTAGATGTCCATCTTCAGAGCTTCACTCACAATGAAGAACAACCTCAAATGGGAATATAATGTTCTTCCCTGAGAAAGTAAGAAAGGATTCATGTCGTCAGCCCTGAGTTGTCATGCTGCCATATACATACTGTTTTCTCTCCCATGGGGTTTAGCTTCAGGTGGAAGACTTAGGAAGCAATTTACATAATGGAAGCCTCTGACTATTTGCTATCTGAAAATCCCCCAAATTAATTTCTTATTTTCATGTAAAGATACTAGAATTCACCGGGTGGTGATGGTGCACACCTTTAATCCCAGCACTTGGGAGGCAGAGCCAGAGCCAGGCAGATCTTTGTGAGTTTGAGGCCAACCTGGTCTACAGACCGAGATCCAGGACAGGCACCAAAACTACACAGAGAAATCCTGTCTTGAAAAACCAAAAAAAA
>LZPO01117653.1:10221-33246 GCA_001675575.1 Neotoma lepida
AATGTTCAATCATACCACAAGGACACATGCTCAACTATGTTCATAGCAATATTAGTAGCCAGCAGTAATAGTGAAAAACTGGAAACAACCTAGATGCCCCTCAACCAAAGAATGGATAAAGAAAATGTGGTACATATACACAATAGAGTATTACTCAGCAGTAAAAAACCAATGACATCATGAAATTTGCAGGCAAATGGAAGGAACTAGAAAATATCATCCTGAATGAGNTAACCCAGATTGAGAAGGACAAACATGGTATGTACTCACTCATAAGTGGATACTAGCTGTAAAGCAAAGGATAACTAAACTACAGCCCATAGCTCTAGAGAAGCTAGCTAATAAGGAGCAAACTTATTAGCAACATAAGGGAATGGGATGGTCTAGGTGGAACAGAGACAGAGTGGGAGAGCAATTAAAGAGATACCATGATAGAGAGAAACATCATGGGGATAGGAAGAAACTGGGTGCTAGACAAGTTCTCAGGAATCCACAAGGAAATACCCCAGCTTGACTACTGGCAATGGAGGAGAGGATGCCTGAACTGGCTTACCCCAGCAATCTTATTGGTGAATACCCTAACTGTCATCATAGAGCCTTCATCCAGTAACTGATGGAACCAGATGCAGAGATCCATAGTCAAGCACCAGGCTGAGCTCCAGGAGTCCAGTCAAAGAGAGAGAAGAGGGATTCTATGAACAAGAGGCATCAAGATCATGATGGNCAAGCCTACAGAGACAACCGAACCAAGCTAGTGGGAACTCATGAACTTTAGACCAACAGCTATAGAGCTTCCATGGGACTAGACTAGGTTCTCTGCATAATCGAGATAGTTGTGTAGCTTGATCTGCTTAAGGGGTTNCCTGGCAGTAAGATCAGGATCCATTCCTGGTTCATGAGCTGGCTTTTTGGATCCCACTACCTATGGTGGGATGCCTTGCACAGTCTTGATATAGGGGGAGGTGCTTGACCTGCCTCTACAGAATGTAACAGGCTCTGGTGACTCCCCATGGGAGGCCATACCTTGTTGGAGGAGGGAATAGGGGGTGGATTTGGGGAGATCTAGGGGTGCTTAAGGAGGGAAGAGAGGGGGATCTGTGGTTGGTATGCAAAATGAATAAAAAATTCCTTAATAAAAAATAAAATAAAAAAGTAATGGAAATGATACAGATTCTACAGCTGCCATAGTAATCCGTCTCTTGCCAGGAANGACACATTCAGACTACTTACTCCCTCTGTTGTTATACAAGCAAGCCTTAACTCCATCTCATTACATGGCTTTAACATGTGTCTATTGTACTCATGTATATCAGAAGAGAAGCAGTGGCCCNTGGCCACAAAACCAGTTGGTGCAAGATATTCTATAAAAATAAAGAAATTATACATTGATATTAGNATCATAAGCCATATCCTGCCTTCTTGGTGAACTCACATTTTTACTGACTGCACTGGCCTTCCNAAGAAGAGTGTGTTGCCATGCTCTGCTGTAGAAATTAATTTACCAAATATTTAGTTCATTAAAAATCACTAAAATAATAACAACAATTTCATGCAAGTAAACTATTTTCAATGATTTTCATGGACAGGTAGGTGAAAGGAATACCTGATTAATATCCATAAGAAATCCAGTGATAAATTTTGGGATTCTTATTTAAAAAATGCAACCATGTGAATTTTGAAACCCTACTCTTTCATTTGCATATTCACTGAAAATTAAAAGAACTGAAAAAACTACATATACCAAACATGGCTTTTTTATTGCTCTTTAAGTTCAATAATTTCATTAGAAATAGAAGTTTCTTGAAAGTAAAAACTTGCTTGTCAGTTTCTTCCTTTTACTAGAAGATAAATGGAAATTTTAATTAAATATCTAATTCCAAAATGACATGACAGTTTATTTTAGCCCAACTAGCAATTTTCTTGAAAGTTTAAGATGAGTTTTTTTTTTCCAATTTATCAACCTCAATATTTGAAATGGAAAAATTTAATTTGGAAAAGTTGACCTAAATTTTTTTAACTGTTTCAGAGTATGTATAGTATACAGCCAGGCAGGGGTTAGACTTATCCATTATAACTACTGAAATGCAACAAACCACTTGCATGTCTTATCAACATAAATTACCTTAACAATACCATTCTCAATCTACATTAATGATAATATATCTGTTATCCACACAGTGATGATGAAAACCTATATTCCTACTTAGTGTAATCATATATATCTATATATATGNCCTTAGAAAAAGTGAGAAAAATTCCTGTCATACATACTANTGTTCTACTTATGCAAGTATANCTTNCAAAACTTAGCCTTTAAATTCATGTCAGGCAATAGAATCAGAAGAAGGAACTTGGAATTTATATAAATCAGACATAGGAAAAAAGTGTAATTATATAATATGAGGTTCCCAATCAGAGGAAAGNGAAGTTGAATGAAGCTAAGGGCCCCATTTCAATATCCAAGGCCTCCAATAGTCCAGCAAATTCTGTAATCAGAAGCTATAAGAAGTCACAGTCTTCAAAAAATTAATTTTTTGAACACTGTTTCCTATTGTGTGCTTATTTGTTTGAACTAATTTTATCATCACACCTACAGAGCAGTTAAATTTTACTAACAACAAATTCAAGATTTTCAATGTCCAAGCCCTCTCTCTCTGGAACTCCACACACTGCCTCGTAACCTGAGGTCAGGCACCTGTATTGCTTTTGAAGTAAAGAAGGAGAGTAAAAATAAGAAGGAGAGGAAAAGAAGGAGAGAAGAAGGGGCACTGAGGAAAAAAGCAGAACATGAAATTGCAGGATACTATAAGCAAAATTTAGACAGAATACTGTGGATGCGCTGAAGGAAATGGAAATCTTTGGCTTTTATTCAANCTTGCTATCCAAAAGGTAGCATACTCCACANAGATGTATGACTGGCACAGAATCATTTAAATAACAGAAATGAAAGAATGGAATATTCAAGCAAACATCCGGTTAGTTACTTTGTCTTTTTCCNCAAGATATAAATTATAAAACAAAGACAGAGTCAAAATGACACTTGTTGCAGGAAGAGATAAAAATAACAAGTTTTGTTTAGTATTTTACATTCACAGAACTGTCTTAAAAAGTATTTTAGAAATATGAATAGTATTGTAAAAGTCACTGAATCTGTTTATATAATTTTCACTTTTAGTCCCAAGTATTAAAGTTTTATATAATGATGTTACATACTTTAATAAATTAAGATTTACTAACATTTTTTGTTAATATTTTGGTCATATTTACATTCTCTTCCCCAATGTTCCCATTCTCTAATAGAGTCCATTTTAGATAGCCATGGTGCATATGGGGACATGGCTACTCAGCATCCTTCTACCACGACAGAGCCTTGGTATTCCATGATTAGTTATGGCCAAATATTTCCTTTGTTGTCTTTGCTTTAGGCTGTTGTAATATCTTCTCATGGTTACAGTAGCTCTACAGATTTTGTGAGAGGAGTTAGTAGAGGTGAGCTGCTGTAATATCTTCTCATGGTTATGGTAGGTCTACAAACTTAGTGAGAGGAGTTAGCAGAGGTGAGAGTAAAATGCAATAATCTATTGTATGACTCTTGATAGTAACCCTGGCTAAGGTGGTTCCATCTGGTTTCATCATTATAAGATTATTGCTTTTCCCTTTCTGTATGCAACTCTTAACTAAATCCTATATACTCTCAAGAGGAGAATCTATAACTGCCTCTTATAAAGAAAATGATTTAATAATTCTTAGATCTGTGAAGTAATTATAAAAATGAGTTGGCATTTCCTTAAAGTCTTGAAAACACAGTTTCTTCCTTATTTATTTATTTATTTATTTATTTCATTTTACATACCAACCACAGATCCTCCTACCTCCCCTTCTCCTGCTTCTCCTTACTTCTGCCCCCACGGCTCATCCCCTCCTCATAAGGCTTCCCTTGGGGAGTCAACACAGGTTGGCATATCAAGTTGGGGTAGGACCAAGTCCCTCCCCCCTGCATCAAGGCTGACAAGATATCTCACCATAGGGAATGAGCTCTAAGAAGCTAGTTCATGTACCCAGGATAAGTCCTGGTTCCCCTGCCAGGGGCCCAGGGGCNGCACAAACAAATTAAGGCACACAACTGTCACCCACATTCAGAGGGCCTAGTTCGGTCTCATGCATGTTCCCCAGCTGACAGGCCAGAGTCTGTGAGCTCCCACTATCTCTGGTCAATTATTTCTGTGGATTTCCCCATCGTGATCTTGATTCCCCCTGCTCCTATAATCCCTCATCTCTCTCTTCAACTGAATTCCAGGAACTCGGCCCANTGCTTAGCTGTGGGTCTCTGCATCTGCTTCCATAAGTTATTGGATATAGGTTCTAAGGTGACAATTACAGTAGTCACCAATCTGATTACAAGGGATGGCTAGTTNAGGCATCTTCTCCACTATTGCTAGGAGTCTTAGCTGGGGTCATCCTTGTGGATTACTGAGGATTTCCCGTAGTACCAAGTTTCTCCCTAACCCCATAATGGCTCCCTCTGTCAAGATATCTCTTTCCTTGCTCTCTCTCTCCATTCCTCCCCCAACTTGGCCATCTCAATCTCTCATGTCTCCATCCCCCATCCCTTTTTTCTACCCCTTCTCCGTTTACCCAGAAGATCTTAACTATTTCCCCTTCCTGGACCAATCCATGCTTACAGTTTCTTCTTAATGCCTTTACTTATTTTTTCCTTCATTCTCTNTCCATTAAGTATTAGAATATATCTGTTGTTTTACAAATAATACATTTTAATCAAGACTTTTGAATTCCACTTATGGTTAATAAAAAAAGAAATTTGACTAATGTAAATTTATATCAATAAAATATTTTACCAAGTAGTTGTACTGGTTTATTCATTTTCCTCTCCATGTATTAATTGGTTTATTATNTATTACATATTTTGTGTAATGGCCATCCTTAATGCCAGAGAAGCTGAAAGGCACTTTTAGAAAANAGTATGTGCNATATAATTCAATTTACGTAGATAGTGCATAGAACAAAGTGTTTGAAGTTATTTATCGTCTATATGATAGATATAAAAATTGAAGATATTTATTCTATGTAATACCTAAGAAGCTTCACAAAAAGGAGGGATTCCATTATGTGTCATATCCTGTCTTTAACTCCATATATGGTAAGGCCACTTAAAGCTTCGTATTTCAGAAATGTATAGCAGCCATAGACAGTGCCCTAGTTTTAATACTTTCATGATATTTTTANTACAGATTGCTGCCAGTAGCCACACCCACATTTTGTCATAAATAAATTAGGATTGTTTTNCTTAGAATCTAATTAATATCACCTCCTACAAAATGTTTGACTTTGAATCAATTTAAATGTTCTGTTTCATCGAGTTCTCCAGAGTAATGATGGATTTCAGAGAAGCTCTAAGTGTGTTTATTATATATTCAGTACTTTATATATAATAACTGTCTGAGAAATTCAATCTACATCTCCCCAATGGGAAGAGGAATATCCATACTGACTAAAACAAACAACCAAGCATGTTTTGCTTTCTGTGAAATCACATGTTATAAGAGTATAGGTAATGAGGATAAAGGATGGGGAACCAGCAATTCTCTGGACTTTTTCAAGAAACAGATGATTTATGGAATAAAATGATTTTCTCAATTTCTTGTTTATTTAGTACAATTAAATCAGAGCTGAGGTTATCTTGATATAGGTCTGAAGTTAGTACCTGACACATTTGATGCTTAGGGAACTTGTATATGATAGAGTATATGAAGACAAAGTAAAAAATAAGCATAATCCTCTCCTTCAGCATTTTCTGAGCTATTGAAAAAGATCTTCCTGTTTGGGCATATAAATATTTAAGCAAAGATTCTATGACACTTGCTTATCAAGTTAATTAATATGCTTTGATGTAAAGATAGCTCCATTTCTGACTTGCTCTGATCTTCCAGAGCTTCTCTGAATACTTGGCACAACATAAAACACATAGTATTTTCCTGTGAAGAGAACAGACCCTAAAGATAGGCTCATCCTTGATTCTGGAATATCTGCATGCTTTATATGACACAAAGTAATGAACATAACAGATTTAACTAAGGTTTCTAGTTAGCAGCTAGATGATACTGAATTATTTGGAGATATCTATAAAGTAACAAAAGTCTTGACAAGTAAAATGGAAATACAGAAAAGGGTGATAGTAGTATCCATGTAGGTTGATATCAGAAGTAAGGGCTTTTCCACCCATTTCTTTTTTTTTTTTAATTAAAAGATTTTCTTATTTTACATACCAACCACAGAACCCCCTCTCCTCCCTGCTCCCTCCTCCCTCCTCCCGCCCCCCAGCCTTGCCCTTCAACAAATCCACCCCCAAACCCACCTCCTCCCACACAAGGTCTCCCATGCAGAGTCCCCAGAGCCTGGTACTTTCACTTGAGGCGGGTCCAAGACCCTCCTCCCTGTGCCTAGGCTGCACCAGGTGTCCCACCATAGGCATTGCACTCCCCCCCCCAAAAAAAAGAAAAACCAGCTCATGCACTAGGGATGGATCCCGATCCCACCACCTGGGGGTCCCCTAAAGAGTTCAAGCTAAACCCCTGTCTCCAGTATCCAGAGAGCCCAGTCCAGTACCATGGGGGACTCCACTGCTATTGGTCCATAGTTCATGCGTCTCCACTAGTTTGACAGGCCATTTCAGTACATTTTCCAGTTAAGTTCTCCATGTCCCTTGCTCATACAATTTTTCCTCTCTCACAACTGGACTCCTGGGGCTCGGGTTGGCACCCAGTTGTTCCACCCATTTCTAATGCTTAAGATAGAAGAGACAGTTGGTATTATGTGTCAAAAGCCTTTAGAACAAGAAAAAGCAGTGAAATACATCACTCAGAAAATTTAAAAGAAACTTGACATCATCATGGACTTGGTTTGAGCTTTGTGAGAGCCATTTGGAACTTTTTATTCCTGAAATGGTGAAATAATAAATTTGCACAATTTTAAACCACTCAGCTTGTTTGATTTTTCCTGGAAAATTTCGTCTAGGTAATAAAAAGCTATTTTTTGTTTGTTTTTTGCAAACATCTGATTAGCATATGCAAAATTGAAATAACAGATATACTTATTAAATAATTTGTTTTTCTTTCTACTTGTACTGAAATACAAGAGTTAATCATTTGTAGTATATATGCAGAGACAATTACGTGCACATCCAGAATCTCTGCCAAACAGCAAGCAATTTTAGCCTTAGATGATCAGAAACACTTAAAAATGTCATAAANTATGGTTGCCAAAAAACATTACAAATTTGTTAACAAGAAGTTTGACAGTTGAAGATAATACAGTCCATGAAAAAACANAAAACAAAAACAAAAANCAGAAAGAAAAACCCTCCAGCACATCACATTTTATTCTAANGAAATAAAACGCTGAAGACCNTCATGGAAACAATTGAGAAGTGTTCTTCCTTTCTTTTGCCTCAAATGATGTGAGCAATCAATACATAGTTAAATTTATTCTCTTTATCAAGAATAATAAAAATGGGGAGACAAAGCTCGATGTGTTTATTTTAGCAGAGAACCACAACTGTAACTACCAGGCTAACTAAAATTGCGGGTTTTGTCTTTCTTAAGAACTTGCCTCTGATTCCCCTTGTACTCAAACTACAGATTTTTATAACTTTTCCCCTTGCTGCTGGCTGNCAAAAGCTAGAGCAGAGCCCAGCTTACANCTTACATCTCTCTTTTGTTTCTCTGACATAGTTCCATATTCTGTATGTTTGATGTATTATTCTCCCAAAGAAAACAACCCTGCCTCAAGAAACAAAATGTGATACATAAGGCTGATCTTTACTCAGTGCATGGATAGTAAAATTTTAAGGAAATGAGGTNANNNNGNAAAAAAATTATGACAACTTTATACACACAGGGATGAAATGAAAAGAAATGTATAATATTTAGGTGGCCTTGGGTGCTATTAAATTATTAAAAACATAATTTGTTTGAATATATAAACATGGTATGAAAATTCNTAAGTCTTTTTATGTCTGGATCCTTTTGACAAGCTGATGAAAATTATGGAAACTCTCTTTGGAAATCACACTCAAAAACATACATATGCATGCTTAGCCAAACACATCAGTTTAGGAGAACATTTACAGGAGTGCCTGAAATATCTGTTTATCTGCAGGTTACTTGATATTTAACAACATTTAAATATGAGTACCAGTTTAAATGAGTGTGAGTTACTTTTGTTTCTCTTCATTCTAATTTTAANAATGAATTGGTATATTAAATTTGAAATAAAAACTACTCTCAAAATAACTAAACTTGTATTAGTTATATTGTACCTACCCTACAAGTCAGTTTCACATATTTTTAAAGGAATTACCTAAAAGTAAATGCAAAGATGACTCAAAGTGTTGTGCTCAGTGTTACCACAGTGCATCAAGTTAGAGAAAAAGAGTGAACACTGTAGGTCTCCTGACTACAGACTAAGAACATGTGTATGAAGAGACAGTAGTTATTAAAGAAAGACTAAGGTCATTACTGATGTGAGTTTAAAGATGTCTGTAATTTTTGATTCTTGGGATTTACAAGATTACTCCCCNACAGTAAAATTAGTTATCCTATGTCACTGCTCTAAAGGCGGTGAGACAAGAGAGAATGGAGCTGATAAATGAGGTCAACTGAAGTCTCACACAATAGCCAATTTTATTCAGAGCCTCAGATAGTTTATACTCTGAGGGTTATAAAAGGTCATATGAGAAAAGTTCTCATGCGTTCAAGCTGTATACAATCACAGGGACAAACTGTACATGGCAAAACATGTTTTACCATAGAGGCATATAAACAAATATCAATAGCCAGGTGTAATGATTAATCTGAAGTAAACTCATTCCTATCCATTCCACCTGTGAGGAGTANGAAACCATTCCAAAAACAACTCCATGTTTTGGAGAAACTGAGGTCAAAAGACTCTTGTCTTATTTTTGGCACTCAGAATTCTACTCATATATCCATTCCTGTACCNTGTTCAAGTAATCCGATACCATGTTGTGAANCCAAAAAACATATACAAGGAACATTATGCAGAGTGAGTAGGTTGTATATGGGAATACTTATGTTTACACATTAATGTATGTAACAGCAGTTAATGAACGAGGACATGAGTTAGGAAAAAAAGAACAAGGAGGGGTCTATAGGAGAACGTGAAGGGAGGAAAAGGAAGGGGGAATGATGTAATTTATTATGATCTCAAAAAATCAAATAAAAGTACAATAAATGTGAACAGGATGGTGAAATCTCTCCTTTGATGTGGAAGGCAAATGATCAAATCATCCTATTTTGAAAGTCCAAATCACAATTTATCTGTTCTCTNATATAGATTATGCAGCCAAACAAGACTTTTATATNGACACTTTTGACTAATATATATTGGAGAACATAACAAACCAAGCAGTTTTCTAAAGACTANAGTTTAGGAAATTGGCATGGACAGCATGGTGACCATTGCTGCTTGAAATGTTCCAAGTAAATGAGATCCTTAGCCAAATTCTTTCATTTTATTACATTTCAGAAGATAAATTATAAAATAAAATTATTCANAGGTGTATGAAATAACATGGTNGTGAATAATATAAAGATTATCCATACAAAAAGNGCTTGGANACTAAGAGAGTGCTTGACAACGGCATTTAGCTTAGAATGCTTTAAAGAAAGTAATTATGGCCTTTGGAGCAGAGGAAAAGCAAGGTCTGATATATTCCAAAAACACCATCTCTGGGTATTATGTTGAAACTTAAATATTAGTATGTTTGTTAGGTGAGTACTGGAATATAACCTATGTGTTGTAGTACACTTGAAAGATAGAAGAAAATATCACAGAAATCAATCATATCTCAAAACAGAAATCACTTTTTGTTATCTGATATGTTATATTAGAGATGAAGTGGTCTCAAAAAATATATTTCTTCCACTTGGAAAATACAATCTTTATGCAATATTCAATATTGATAATGGCACATCTGCAATGAAAACAGAACAGTAAAGGTATAAGAAAGAATATCATTATTAACTTCATTAGGGTTGAAATAACATAGTAATGTAGGGAAAATACAGGATCATTAGTTGAAAATAGTGTGATTCTTTGTAAAACTCATTTGCGTAGCTTAAATGACAGCTATAGGAGAGGTTTGTAATATAAGCCAGATCTTTTCTAATTACAGTTACTTTGCATGTGTTTGGAATGTAGATGTTTTACCCTTTTAAAGACTTAGTCTTCAAATAAGCTAATGGGACTGAAAATAGAGGTCACTTTTCCCATTTTTCAGATGAATCAGCTTGCATTTCTCTTGACGTCAGAAAGTATACATAACCTCAAATCATGGCTAACTAGTATGCTTGAACTTCTCTCTGGTAGAAAATTGAGTGAAAAAATGCTGCAGAGAAGAATTTAAAAGGTTTAGGATAGATTGAACAAGAGCAGACTGCCCTAGTCAGTCCTGATAAATTTTAGTTTCCAGATATTTTATGATCTAGAGTGTAACCCTGAAATATATGAGATCATCACTCCAATCCAGTTTTTCTTCACTGTATAGTGTGAGTGAAAATAGTCACACTTTCGTTTGGGAGGGTTGGCCCCAAAATACAGCTAAATGATTAGATTGTAAATATTCTTTTTGAGCTCCAATAAAAAGCCATTGCTTACCTTAGCAGTGTTTAAAAGAAGACATATGGCATGTCCTCTTTAACTACTGATCTTCTAGTTTAATTAACTTTTCTTCTTTATATTTTATAGATTTGTATTTTCTAAGTTCGTATACAAAACCTTGAACAAATATTAGTTTGTCTTTTGTTTAAATATTTTAAATTCACCTACACTGAAAGTATGAAGAATATATTAAACAGAAATGTGTGTAGGAGCCAAAGGTATTTAAAGACCATCATTCCATCACGTGCTCTGCTGTTCTATCTTAGGAAGAAATATTTGGGAAGCCTACTTGCCTTCACAGCCACAGTAAATGTTTTATGTAATTTGTGTGATCTAAAAGGATTTTGAAAAACTGGAGTAGAAGTGCTGATGTTTTTAGAATCTACAATTGCAAAGACAATAAACATCAGGGAAGTTTAGCATTTAAATGAAAAAATGATATTTTATAATGGAAACCTGTGAACATATACACAGAATTGTCTGGGATCCCAGGCAATATTTCTCTAAAAACTTGCTTCTCTGTGCTCAGAAATTTTCTCACATTCCTTAGATGAACATTTGCAAGCTCCGTGTCTTTCAATATAATAATTTTTTAGTTCCATACTATTATTTTCAGAGCATTGTACAATGTCTTCATTTTCCACTCAGGAGTATAGATAACAAAATATATTAGGAGCCATGCATTTTACTACTTAATCTTGAAGTTTCTTCTAGGTTGCCTAATAGTACATACAAAGCAAAGTGTTTTATTACTAATCAAATTATTAATAGACTTACAATGAAGACTATTTTAATTTATTTTCATTCATAAGCCAAAATTTGTATTCTTTGTACTTGTAGTGCCACTCTTACATGTTTATGCATGTATTTGTAATGTATTATATTATAAGAAGTAAATGAAGTATGTGTGCCTGCTGTATGTGAGAAAAATAATCCCAAGCAAATAATACATTTCATTCTCCAATAATTTAATATAAAAATCCATCATTACAGTTGAATTAGTTTTCTAGTACTCATTTATGTGTCCTATTAGTCTGTTAGCAATCAAATGTCTTATTTCTATTATCAGAACATTTTCCAAGGACTATAGAGTGCTTGAAAGAACAGCGAACATTTGAAACATGCACTGGCCTGATGAACAAAAACAAATAATGACCATTTTCCTTGTGCAACAGCATCACAAATGAGGAATAATAAATACAGTTCCTTTTCAAAGACAGATTTTGACTTACTGTAATCATTTAAACCAATTCAAGCATAAAAATCTTTAAATTTGTTTAATGGAAAAATGAATATGAAATTAATTCATAATGCTTCATATTATTACAATTATTAAAATAATTTTCCTGTCTTTGACACATTGCCAATAGATACACTATAACGTCTTTGTGTTAGATATACCATAAGAATCCCAAAGAGCACTTATATCTGTAGCAGTGAGTTTCTGAGTAGTTCTAGGATAGATGCTTTAAATTTATATTTTCACTTCTAATTTAAGTTATGTTCGAAAAAATATTAGTGTTTGTTTCCTGAAAAAANCCACTTGTGATTATATTTGTTAAATTTACCTATTTATCTTTGTCAAACTGGTAAAATCTATTAAGATATAGAAATTTGGTTAACAAATATTCACATAAATAGTATAAGAAACCATGGAAAATTTGAATATCTTACAAAAAATCCAAGGCAATCTTGTCATGGTGGTTTATGCCCATAATCCCAAATTTCTAGAAGTTGACTCAGGAGGGATTCAGATTTCTGAGGCAAGATTGAGGACTACATAGGGAACTCTACTTCATTAAAACANAAGCCAATAATAAATAATGCACAACGGTATTATCAACATTTTCTAGTGGAACAAAACCAATGGTATCGCTATATATTAAAAGGGGATTCATTATTAGCTTATATAATACAGCCTGGCTAATTAAATCATGGGTGTCTTTGTTTTGGAAAGGGTGAGAAGCAAGGGGGTGCTCAGTGATAAGCCTAGTGCCTCTGTAGTCCAAACCACATAATGAAGGTCAAGAGGATTCCAGGAAAATTACTGATATTCAATCCATGTTAGAAGGCTGACGATACTTCATTTTGATGTCAACAAAGAGTGGCAGCATTGGTACCATTAGTGGCAGAANAGATGAATTTAACAGCAAGATGGAAAGGCAACTCATAGGCAAACAGACAAAGGCAGAGCTCCCACCTCAGCTTCTTTTAGTGGGTTGCTACCAGAAAGATCCATGTACATTTAGGGTAAATCTTCACATAGCCTCATCAAGAATATCTCTTAGAGGTGCCCCAGCAGTTTATCTCTCATTTGATACCAGATCCCATCAAGTTGAGAAATAAAATTGANTTTATAGCATCATAAATGAGAAATAAGTAAGGATTGTGAGGACACTTTGTCAAGAAAGAGATATGATTAATGAATATGACTCGTAGAAGTGGAGGCTTTCTCTCTCCTGTGACTTGCCATCTCAGTTATGAATTCTCATACTATAAGAGAATACCAGATGAATCACCACTGGTCCATATTCTTTAAATGCCTCAAACTAATAAACATACCTAAGGAGTGTAAAGCCAAAGCACTGGGCCATGCCTTAAGCAAACAANGAGCTGTGACATGCGCAGAGAGCACTCTAGCCAGAGGAAACTTGACCCATAAGCTCCAAACCAAAAGATGATGACATGCAGCCCAGAGCCAACCAAGAAATGCCATAGCAGCAAGAAGCAAAAGCCCACCAAAAAGCCACACATAAATACTTCAGTCCTTTTGTTTAATAAACAAGATTGCTTGCAAACCTCCTGGGTCTGTGTAGTTAACTCTGTGTCTACCCATCCCCTGTCCCTGGGTATCAGAGACAGTGAAACATCAACTGCAACATGCAACTTACCCTTTCAAAGTAACAACTATCATAGTTAATTCTCTGTGTTCATCTAGGCTAATTATTTGGCCAAATACTAGTATGAATGTGAGTGTAAAGATATTTCATTAAACTTTATTGAGATTAAAACAAACGAACAAGCAGTGAATAAAACAGAGTATTTTCCATAATTTTGGTGGGTCTAACTGTACATGGATACACACATATACATAAGCAAATTCTTATACAAGCATAAGTAAATTTTCACATTAATATATTTTTCCCTGAGATAGAATCTGGGTCTCACACATGCCAGAAAAGCACATTATCACTCAGCTTTACCCTCAGACCTCTTTTCCTTTTTGTTTTGGAAAATTAGTCCATTCCTGTGTTGTTGTAATAAATAGCATATTAAAAAAAGAAAAGTAAGGGAAAGAAGTATGAAGAGGAAGCACTCAACCTATCATAAAGGTGATTTGAGCAAAAAGGAATCAAGTGGCACTCCATAAAAAAGGACAGTAAATTTGTTGTTACTGGGTAGTGAGAATACTGTTGAGATCAGGAAAAAGGATCAGGTGAGCATACTTTAAAAATTAGAAGGGTGGCAGAGTGCTTTGCAGACTGTCCAATTCTGTTGAGACAATAATGTNTGATAGTCAAAATGCAAGTTTCATTNNAGTACTAAATATTCACTATAAACCCAAATATTTTTATTGCAATTCTTTTTTCTATGCACAAATTAAATAGAACTACTTTTGTATGACAGTCTGTTCTATATCAAAATTTAATTAAACTAAATCCATAAATTTTTATTGCAAATTATTTTTACTTTAACATATTGACCAATAACTGAATGAGTTGTACTTATCAAGTGTCTATGCTAATCTTCTTTGTCTTCTTGTGGAGAGCCTGACCTTGCAGTATGGACGATGTAGGAAAGGGATGACTTAAGAAAACTTCTTGTTGTTCCTATACTTTCACAGAAAGCCATCTAAGTATTTCAAATCCGTTCTGCTAAGTATTTTAAATCTTTGCTATCATTACACTCTTTAACTATAAAAGAATAGTTCTGCTTAATTATAATCTTGAAAATGAACATGAAAGAAGAATGAGAAATTAGTCTCCTCTTGCCTAATGCCTAAATGAAAGAATTGAGATCACTTTTCGCTTATTCACCTTGTGTTTTGATCATTGAGGTATGCTTTGGTTTCGATAGCCACTAAATTTTATATTCTGTTCTTTTATCTTTTGACCAGATGCTGTTTCTTTTAATATCAGTGAATCTCACATTACTTAAATTATGATTTTCACAGTTAACATTCACCCCATATTACCTGTAATATGTCAAATCNTCACAACTAGGATTATGTGGAAAATGGATTATAGGCAGACAACAGTTTCAAGATCTGTCATTCATCTTCTCTAGAGAGCTCATTAACCTTTAAAGGTTTGTACACGATTCCATAATTATCTTGCAAAGAGATTTTTATTTCTCTTCTATTTTATCACTTTGGCCCTCTGTGCAGCAGACAGGCAATGAGGCTGACATTAACTCTTTGAACTGACAAAGTAGTTGGCAACCCGTAAAAAAGTATAAAAAGGAAAAATATTTCTTTAGCCATCATCCACAATGAGAGNATTTCCTTCTGACACAGAAGTGATTATTATGACTTTAATATCAGAATAATATGAAAATATACTTAAGATAATCAACAAAGTATTGCAACCCTGGTCCCAGTGATTTCTCAAGTATTTATTGAATGGTTACTTCTCTTATAGAGACCATTCATATTGCCTGGCCTCATTTCCACTATGGTATATACACATATTATATTTTACTTGTGATAAACAATGATGATATCCAAAATCAATAAAGTAAATATAAATATTTAAAATAAGATTAGAAGATGTTTTCCATTTCAAATATTGTTATTTGTTTATGGTAAGTATTATAGGAAATATTACTTATTTTAGATTTTGTAAAATATTCCAAAAGTGAAATGATTTAAAAATATTGTCAGGCATCATTTCCTTAATTTTTTTGGAAAGTATGTTTTATTCAGTAATATGAATTGTAATTATCAATATCACCAAATTGGGAGACAGTACTATGTTGACTCATCTGCTTTGGTGTGAATATGATAAGAATTCCAGAAGCTCATCTATCAAAGATGCATTCTGCAGCAGAGGCCCTTTCATATGGTTCCTGCTTAGACACATGCACACTTGTACCTATACACACTGCTGTCATCACACTCTACCTCATGAAAGACAAAACTTAAATTCATCATTACACCTTGGAGTGGAGCTTCTAAAACCACGAGCCCACATTAACCTGAATGACTTCTTATATAATCTCTGTCAGGTAGCATCTCATTAAAATAACTTGTCACCCATTTTATTTAATTATATAGGCCTAAACTTAGAAAGACAATAAACCAGATACAGATGACAAATACGGTATTGCCTTTGTTTTTCTCATATTACCTAATCTAATGTAGGGCACTAATCTGATAAATCAAGTAGTTCAANTATTAACTTACCTATGACAAATTTATTACTGAATTATTAAACTAAGACATATGATAGAATNCCACTTATGTTGATTCAAATGCATGGTGTGGGAAAACTAAGTATCACATAATTCCTGATCAGTGAAACAAATTTTAGACTCATAAATAGCCTTATTGTGTATCTGCTTTTATTCAATAGTTTCAATACCATTCAATAGTTTCAGGTTATTTTTTTAATATTTATTCATTCTTATTGTATTTTATTTAGTTTTCACTATCCAATAGCTTTGTTTTTTTACTACTTTCATTCATTACAATGTGAAATAAATCATTCTGGGTACAATATTTACTTCATTTCTTGAAACATTAAATTTGCAAGTTCTCACTCCACCTAAGTTCCCTCTGTACAATTTACTGAGATTTTTACCCACTTTTTTNAAATTTATCAAGTTCTTCAGAGCCAAGTCTTCCCTAATATTTATCACTCCACTCATCTCAAAATGAGACATTTCCTGTATTACTACTGTGATGCTTAAGATTAATGACAACTTGATAGAATCTAAAATTATATTGGAGACTGGTACCATGACATGCCTTTGGAGAGTAATATTTGATTACATTAATTAAATAATATAATTATTAATTAATTGTAAGTGTCACCATTCAGTGCATAAGGTGTAAATCAGTTTATAACATGAAAAAGTGGGCAGAGCACTAACATGTATTCATTACTCTCTCTTTCCATATTGTAGATGCAATGCGACCAGTTTCTTTGAGCATCTGTCTCTTTGACTTCTCTACCATATGGATTACATCTTAGAACTGGAAGTTAAATTATATCTTTTCTCCTTTAAGGTGTTTTTGTGAGGGTGCTCTGTCACAAAATAGAAAAATAGCTAAAACAATGACATTTCAATATTGAGGCTGTAAAATGAATTTCATACCAATTGCCATTTCACCATTCAAAAATGATTCATATTTTCCATATTGATAACTTTAACACATCAAGAAAGGACAGTTGACCTTGGAAATTCTGAAATGTTGTTATTAGATACATAAATAATACAAACCAAAACCACAGAAAAGTATAATTATCAATAAAAAGGCAATTTTCTGTTATTAAAACAAACTAATTTTGGATTCCAAGGTAAAGCTTAATACAATTTCAGATTCTGGTAAATTGTTTTTATTATCTCATATTTTATGCCTCTCTAACATCTTCTTCCTTTCTTATTACAACCAATCCTGATAGATTATGATTTTTCTTCTTCANAGGATATAGATTATTTGGAAGATAGAACTAACTTTAAAGAGGTAATTAGATTATAATAAGATTCTAACAGTTGGCTTTGCTCCACACACTCATGACCATAGAAGAAAAATCATCATTTGCTCAGAGGGCAACAGGGAAAAGAAGATGGGATGATGTGGATAGAAGTAAGCTGTGGTGATTATATTATGTCCCCCAAAATATTGTGTACCCTAATAAAACTTATTTGGGGTCAGAGAACAGAACAGCCACTAGATTAAACATAGAGGTTAGGCAGTGGTAGCACATGCCTTTAATCCTAGCATTCCCGAGGCAGAGATGCATCCAGATCTCTGTGAGTTCAAGGCCACACTGGAAACAGCCAGCCATGGTGGCACACACACCTTTAATTCCAGCACCTGAGATCTCATGTCTTTGCTTGAGAAAGACATGCCTTTAATCCCAGAAAGTAGTGGCAGGAAGCAGAAAGGTATATAAGGTGTGGAAACCAGAAGCTAGAGGGCCTCTTAAGCTTTCAGGCTTTGAGCAGCAGTTGAGCTGAGATTCATTCGGGAGAGGACTCAGAAGCCTTCAGTCTGAGGAAACAAGATCAGCTGAGGAGTTGGCAAGGTGAGATTGGCTGTGGCTTGTTCTGTCTCTCTGATCATTCAGAATTTACCTCAATACCTGGCCTGGTGTTTTCAATTAATAAGACCGTTTAAGATTCGCTCTACAGTAAGCTGTTTCCAAGGTAAGGAGACAGGCCTGGACCAGAACACATACCCACTTACCCTAATTAGGAATTACCACTCCTGACACCTTAATGTTGGATTTATGTGCCAAAACTGTGAGAAATTAAGTTTCTACTGTTGGAGATACTCAGGCTTTGCTTCTTGATTATGCAATATATAACAGATATAACAATATATTAGAGGAAAACTGTCAGCAACTGAATTAAAGAAGGATGCAGATCTAAATCTATTAGTAGGAAAGAAATTAATGTAGTCTTCAGGGTGATAAAAGAAATACATAACAAACCCTTAATTTCACAAAACAATGATGTTCTTTGTCTTTAGGGTTAAAAAGTTTCAAATCTAAGTATCAAATTGGATAATCCATATGGGAGTTTATGTCTCTGTTCTTACTAAATTGTAATTCATTTCCATACTAGCCAAAGTTTATTCATTCAAATTGAATTAACCAAGAGTATTTTAGATAAGTTAGAATTTTGTGGAAGGAGAGTTTTGGTGCTTGTACAACTTTGAAAGAGCTTAAAGAACATAGATCACCAACACCTTCAATGTTCTAACAAGCCAGAGAGTTGCAGGAATCACTGAAAGCCAATGGTGTTTCTTCAGCTACTTTATACTTTCTGATTAGAAGATATTCAAGGACATGTAAAACTGTGTGTCTTGTATTTCTAGATATATTTCCTTAATCATTGATTTTATTGATATTTCATTTTTGAATGTCTATTTTCAAACAATTTTTCTGCATGTTATCCTATGGTAATGAAAATAACTCATGTTTGCTTATCAATTTCTACAGTCTCCATTTAAATTTCCAACTCAGCTTTTTATTAGGCCAATAGAATTACTTTGAGCTATTTTTATTTCCTTTTTTTAAAAGGAGTAACAATTTATTAAGATACAAATTGAGGGAATACACTTACAATTACAGAATGGAGTAGACAGCAGCAGTCATCCTCTGATCTGACTAGGAGCGAATCCACCTTGGAGGCAGGAGCCAGGAGAAGAGAGCGTGTCCCTCCTGCAGCTCCTTTTTCAGAGGTTGCTTACTCCAGCTGCATGCACTGCCTCCTTTGGGCTGTATAACCCAAGGTCATGGGCAGAGCAAATACCACTACAATTCTCCCTTTTGTCTAAATAAGAAGGTTCTAATCTTAATGCAGACTATATACAATAAAAATAATTATCAAGTACTGTCCAAAATAAAAAGGAAAAGGGTAATAACATAAACAAAAACAGAACTACAATTAACAAGAATAACTTCAAACAAGAGACATATACCAAAATCCAGAGAAGTCTGGAGCATGGGTAAATGGCACATTCCAGAAGAACCTGAATCTAGTACTTAATACATTCTAGCTGAGATACAAGAAGACTGTAACTGTAACTCTTTAGTCTTCAACTTCATCAACAACCTGAGAAGGAGTATAATAACAACTGAGAAACAGGAGAACGCTGCAAGCAACTTTCAGGAGTCTTGTGAGAGTAGACAAAGACAGCTGGCAGAATGGACAGTCACCTAAAATCTCCCTGTATCGTTGGTGCATTTAGATTGGCTACAGGCCTAGAGTATCTGTCGGACCATTTTCAGAAGCAGATTTTTTGAAAGACTATCTTACACTGTCTTGCCAAAGTTCAATAGTCGCTTTCCCTTGTGTCCTGCTCATATTATAGGGACAGTATCCATTCTGTCAGCCGGCGAGGCAAGGGCAGTTCTTTGTCAGGTAAGCCATTTTTGTGCCCAAGTTGCCGGCCAGCAGGGAAAATTCCCGCAGGCAGGCTTACCCAACAAAGGACTCCATTGGACTCTGCAATCTACAAAACCCACAGCTTATCCTCTTTTTTTATTAAGAATATTTTTTATTCATTTTACATACCAACCACAGATCCCCCTCTCTTTCCTCCTTCTACTCCCTGCCTCCCCTGCCCCAATCCACTTCTCATTTCCTCCTCTGAAAAGGTAAGGCCTCCCATGAGGAATCAACAGAGCTTGGTACATTCAGTAGAGGCAGATCCAAGCCTCTCCCCCTTCATGAAGGCTGTGCAAGATGTTCCACCATAGGTAGTGGACTCCAAAAAGCCAGCTCATTCACCAGGAATGGATCATGATCCTACTGCCAAGGGGCCCTTTAAGCAGATGAAGCTATACAACCATCTAGCTTATGGAGAGGGCCTAGTCCTGTCCTGTGGAGGTTCAACAGTTGTTGGGCTAAAGTTCATGAGTTCACACTAGTTTGGTTTGATTGTCTCTGTAGGCTTGCCCATCATGATCCTGATGTCCTTTGCTCATAAAATCCCTCTTCTCTCTCTTTGACTGGACTCCTGGAGCTCAGCCTGGTGCTTGGCTGTGAATCTCTGCATCTGCTTCCATCACTTACTGGATGAAGGCTCTATGATGACAGTTAAGGTTTTCACTAATATAATTGCTGAGGTAAGCCAGTTCAGGCATCCTCTCCACTATTGTTAGTAGTGTAAGCTGCAGTCATCCTTGTGGATTCCTGGGAACTTGCCTAGCACCAGATTTCTCCCTATCCCCATGAGGTCTCCCTCTATCATGATATCTCTTCCATTGCTATCCCACTCTGTCTCCGTTCAAGCTAGTCCTTCCCATTCCATTATTTTCTCATGCCCCATTCCCTAAACTCTATTGCCCCCCCCATTCCCAATTTACTCATGGAGATCTCATCAATTTCTCCATCCCAGGAAAGAGTAAATTCTATTTGTCCCTCTTAGGGTCCTCATTATTAGCTAGCTTCTCTGGAGCTGTGGGTTGTAGTCTGGTTATCCTTTGCTTTACATCTAGTATCCCACTGATGAGTGAAGTGAGTATATATCACATTTGTCCTTCTGAGTCTGGGTTANCTCACTCAGGATGATATTTTTTAGTGCCATCCATTTGCCTGCAACTTTCATGATGTCATTTTTTTTTTTTTTTACTATAGAGTAGTACTCCATTGTGTATATGTACCATGTTTTGTTTATCCATTCTTTGGTTGAGGAGCATCTAGGTTGTTTCTAGGTTCTGGCTATTACAAAAAAATGCTGCTATGAACATAGTTGAGCATGTGTCATTGTGGTATGATTGAGCATTCCTTGGGTATATTCCCAAGACTGGTATAGCTGGGTCTTGAGGAAAATTCATTTCCAATTTTTGGAGAAACCGCCATACTGATTTCCAAAGTGGCTGTACAAGTTTGTACTCCCACCAACAATGGAGGAGTGTTCCCCTTGCTCGATATCCTCTCCAACATAATCTGTTATGGGTGTTTTTGATCTTAACCATTCTGACAGGTGGAAGATGGTATCTCAGAGTTGATTTCATTTGCATTTCTCTGATGATTAAGGAGGTTGACCAATTCCTTAAATGTCTTTCAGCCATTTGAGATTTTTCTGTTGAGAATTCTCTGTTTAGCACTCTAGCCCATTTTTTTAATTGGATTGTTCAGTGTTTTGATGTCTAGTTTCTTGAATTCTTTATGTACTTTGGAGATCAGCCCTCTGTCAGATGTGGGGTTGGTGAAGATGTTTGCCATTCTGTAGGCTTTCATTTTGTCTTATTTACTGTGTCCTTTGACTTACAGAAGCTTCTCAGTTTCAGGAGGTCCCATTTATTAATTGTTGCTTTCAGTGTCTGTGTTACTGGTGTTATATTTAGGAAATGTTTGCCTGTTCCAATGTGTTCAAGACTACTTCCTACTTTGCCTTCTAAAAGTCTCAGTGTAACTGGATTTATTTTGAAGTCTTTGATCCACTTGGACTTGATTTTTGTGCATGGTGATAGAGATTTATTTATTTGTGATCTTCTACATGTTGACATCCAGTTATGCCAGCACCATTTGTTGAAGATGCTTTCCTTTTCCTATTGTACAGCTTTGCCTTCTTTGTA
The DNA here is from genome assembly GCA_001675575.1 of Neotoma lepida. Classification (NCBI taxonomy): domain Eukaryota; kingdom Metazoa; phylum Chordata; class Mammalia; order Rodentia; family Cricetidae; genus Neotoma; species Neotoma lepida. Next base: position 32,178 of record LZPO01117653.1, read on the forward strand.
AAAAATCAGGTGTTCATAGGTGTATGGATTAATGTCAGGGTCTTCAATTCGATTCTATTGGGCCACATATCAGTTTTTAAGCCAATATCAAGCTGTTTTTATTACTATAGCTCTATAGTAGAGCTTGAAGTCAGGGATGGTGATGCCTCCAGAAGTTGCTTTATTGTACAGGACTGTTTTAGCAATCCTGGGTTTTTTTGTTTTTCCATATGTAGTTGAGTTTTTTTCTTTCCAAGTCTATGAAGAATTGTGTTGGGATTTTGATGAGGATTGCATTGAATCTGTAGATTGCCTTTGGTAAGATTGCCATTTTCACTATGTTAATCCTATTTATCCATGAGCATGGGACATCTTTCCATTTCAGATATCTTCTTCAATTTCTTTCTTCAGAGACTTAAAATTCTTGTCATGCAGGTCTTTTCTTCTCTGTCTTTCTCACTCATTCTCTCTCATCTATCTATCTATCTATCTGTCTATCTGTCTGTCTGTCTTTCTAATCTATCTATATCTACATCCTTCTCTTCCTCCCATCTTCCCTCCCCCTCACTTTTACTCCTCTTTCTCTGTTTTTCTCTCTATCTGTCCCTCTCTCTCTTTCTGTGTCTGTTTGCTATTACTGTTTTATGTGCACGAGTGTTTGCACCATGTATATGCAGCATGTATGTATAGTATCTTTGGAGGCCAGAAAAGATACTGGATCCTCCAGAGCTAAAGTTGTAGGCTGTTGTAAGCTGCATAACATAGATGTTGGGGACTGGACCCAGGTCCTCTTTAAGAACAAGTGTTCTCAATTTCTAAGCCATCTCTCCAGAACTCTAGAAAATATTTCTGATGTAAACAATACACGAATTTGTTTTTGTTCCCTGTTGATTTCTTACAATTTAGAATACAATTTTATGCATCTGCCTCCAGGACAAGCTCCAGGAGTCCAGTTGATAGAAAAGAGGGGGGCTTCTATGAGCAAGGGACAACGAGATCATAATGGGAAGGTGTGGTGATTATATTATGTCCCCCAAAATATTGTGTACCCTAATAAAACTTATTTGGGGTCAGAGAACAGAACAGCCAC